>OY754989.1:19609202-19865054 GCA_963576475.1 Molanna angustata
ACTAGAGTTACAAATTGACTGTCAGAATTCTGAACTCAAGTCACTTTTTGATAATTATTCATTTTATCTTTGGTTACATTTATTAAACGATTCATCAATTTGTAAAATTAATGGTCTACAGTGATTTTTCGGTCCGCAAATTCTCCAACTTGATTATTTTAGTATGATGGACAATGTTGAAGATAGGAAGTTTTGATAATGAAGGGTCCAACACTACATTATACCGTAGATAAAAGAGGAACTAATAATTTTATTTCAATAGGCAATTATATTCAAAAGGGTAGGTACTGAAATCTCTGAGATGTATGTGGTAAAACGATTTATGATAGTACATATAAAAAAGTCCTGTAACTAACGTGTTAATATAGAAATTTTATTAACCTTTGAAACATGTTATCTGCCAAAGCCAATCGTTTTTACCTGATGTGATGTAAAATACCAGATGGGTCGATATTAGAGCGTTAAGAGCACTGGGCTAGTAATCAAGTGGTCGCGAGTTCGAATCAAGTTCAAGGACATACATTAAAAAAAAAAGTTTTACTTTTTTATCTGCGAAATAATAGCCTGTATACAATGACGTAAGTCTGGCGGTGACGAGCTAATGCACTATTATTAAAATAAAATGAATGAAATATTTTGACAGTTGCTAAAATTTTAACTTAATTGCGTGTGTATGAATTAGTTAATCATTTTAAATATAATTTTCTTTTTCAAGGAGACAGTAAATTTCTTGCGTTTTTCATAAAAGTTCAGGTAATTTCAGGTAATATTATTTATGTATTATTACTGAATGTCTTCAGTTCCAATGTATCTTTTGATTCTGTAAATATAATGAGTTATGTACCTTCTTCGTCATCACATACTTCTTCTTCTTCTTCTTCTCAGCCTAATCCCGTCCACTCCTGGACAAAGGCCTCCTCCATCTCCTTTCACGCCACTCTATCTTGTGCTCTGAGCAACCAATTGACATCAGCATGAAGGCTGATGTCATCTCTCCATCTCATTGGCGGTCTTCCAACACCTCTGTCGTTCTCGGTCTCCAGGCAAACACTTTCCTTGGCCATCGGTCTTCGGGGCATCTAGCCACGTGGCCCGCCCGTCTCCACTTCAGGGTTAGAATGCGGTGGACGACATAAACCAATTTTGTTCTTTCAAGGTGCGAAACGCCCTGATGGTGTCGTTTCGCACCCTGTCTCTTAGACTTAATCCTAACATGGCTCTTTCCATGACTCTTAGCTTTTCAGCACTTTTCTGAGTCATTGTCATAGTCTCCAAGCCATAAGTATCTACTGGCAGTACACAGGTCTCATATACCTTCCGTTTCAGGTTCATGGGAATTTGGGGATTTTTGAAGATGTGGGCTAATTTCCTAAAAGCTGCCCAACTTAGTCCAATTCGTCTCTTTATTTCGGCCGTTTGGTTTTCTCGACCAATTTTCATAGTGTTTCCCATATATTATGTGTACTTGGGACAATCACATACATACTTCAAATATTATATGTATGTACACTCTTTCTATATCTCTCTATACAAGGGTAAAGTGAGATATAGAAATGGTATTTCTGTGCAGGCGTCCTGGGATCGATCGCCAGCAGATGAGAAATTTATTCAAATTCATTTCTCACGCAAATATTGCTTCTCTAGGTTGGAATCACTGGTTAGTTGAAAGAAATTGCCATGTGGCAATAAATACTCGCCACTCGCAGGGTGCAAGGAAGTGTTTATAAATTTTTGTTTATGTATTATTATGTCATGTTATTTTTATATTTATGTTTTTATTCATGTGTTGTCCTTAGTGCAATAAAATTAAATAAATAAAAAATGTTTCATGACCATGATAATTCCGAGATACCTCGGCGAAAACGTTCGGTCCTAATAAATGGAATCTGTGGAAAAATACTATGTTCTTTTGGATTTGTTAATTATTAAGGCCTTTGTTTATCCTGGGTATACGGATGTACGCAAAAATGCACACTAAATTACCTTCTAATGTATGAAACACGAAAAAATATTGTATATCACTTGATATGTGATATACAACATTTTATCGTGCAAAAAAGGTAAAATTTAGATCGAATATTTTTTTTTAATTACATATAAGTACGCAAAAATTTAGAGGTATTTTTTAAATAGCAAGGATACATACATACATACTATCACGCCATATCCCTTACGGGGTAAGAAGAGAGAATCAAGCGCCACACTTCTCTATTTTTGCACACATTTCTGGCTTCCTTTACATCCATGTATCGTCTCATACATGCTCGTCGATTGTTCAAACTTTTTACTTTTCCTTTTTTCAAAATATCATTCACATGGTCATGCCATTCCTTTCTGGGGTGACCCCTGCTATTCACTTCATCTGTTACACCCATGTATATTTTTTTGGTCAGTCGTTCAGCCAGGATAGTTATTAAAATATTATACTAATAAAAAAAATCAGCCGATAGATTTTCTTATTCTATTTCGATTAAAGTAAAAATCTACTTCATAGCCCTTGTAGTTGTTTAGTTACGTACAATAAAAAAATTAAAAAGGGTTTTACTAAAACTAATTTTACATGAAAAGTATTGATAAATTCAAAATTAAAAGGAAAAAACTCATGCAATAGAATAAAGATGTACAGTATACAAACTGCTCCTAATTTCAAAGACGTATATTTTGAGGGTTTTAGAGAAATTATTTTCAAAATACACTATAAAGCCTACTATAGCCTCTTAATAAAAAACTGTGAAATCAACCTATTGCTAGACTGAAAACTTTTAGCAATTAAATACGTTATTTTAAAATAGCCTAAAAACAAAATAGATATACTCGTTTCTCAAGAACAGCAACTCCCTGTTTCCAGTCATAAAGAGTTGTTGTGTAGGTAGACGGTAATATTCTTTGAGATTATTGAAAAGACTGTTCCAACATAAACACTCCTGCAGACAATTAAAACTTTTTCCAATAAAATATACTACAAAGATGGCGCACGCTTAAGATTCAATATTACCCACCTCGTGCTTAGAGAGGGATCTTCAACTGATGAAACTTTTTGAATATTAACCATATTTTCATATTGGTAATCTCCTTTTCGGAGTCCACCAGGGCCTGGTCTGCTACATATTCGAACGGTAAACTTGCGTCAGCCAGAAAAAAAGAGGCGCCAAATATAAGAAAAAACATTTCGTAAAAATAGGGAGAACACGTTGAGCTGGGCCGTCGTGTATATAATATTCCTGTCGCGGTTCAGGGGTGACATATATGTGAAAGCATTGTCAATTCATGTATGAAATGAAGTGACTGTCGAGGTTCAGGGGTGATTTTTTTGTACAACTGTCGAATGGATAATTCTATATAATGTAAGTGTAGCGAGAGTCGAGGAGGCAGCCCCTCTGACTCTACTATATATATTCCCACCAATGACTAGCTCAGACAGTTTTCCTCGCGCCTCCGTCAAATAAACAACATGTAATCAGAACACGCATAGGTAGTCTCAATATGACTCAAATACCTATAGTGTTGACTCCCAACGTGATATACCTACTTATCTATAGTGGTGACCCCGACGTGATATACCTAATTATCTATAGTGGTGACCCCGACGTGATTTACCTAATTATCTATAGTGGTGACCCCGACGTGATATACCTATTTATCTATAGTGGTGACCCCGACGTGATATACCTAATTATCTATAGTGGTGACCCCGACGTGATATACCTACTTATCTATAGTGGCGACCCCGACGTGATATACCTACTTATCTATAGTGGTGACCCCGACGTGATATACCTACTTATCTATAGTGGTGACCCCGACGTGATATACCTACTTATCTATAGTGGTGACCCCGACGTGATATACCTACTTATCTATAGTGGTGACCCCGACGAGATATACCTATTTGTCTATAGTGGTGACCCCGACGTGATATACCTATTTATCTATAGTGGTAACCCCGACGTGATATACCTACTTATCTATAGTGGTGACCCCGACGTGATATACCTACTTATCTATATAAGTTTGTATAAATGCCTTGTGTATTTAGTCTGTAAAACAATATTCTTACTTTTTATTTTTATACTATTATTACAACTCATACATAAAACTATAAATAACAAATTTGTACTTAGAATATATTTACTTATATTTTCTATGAAGGTTAAGTGCAAAACTCCGCTTCATTACACAAGTTTTACTTTGTACAAAGCGTAAAATTATTGGAGGGTAACTGCTACCAACGTACCTATTTTTTCAATTTGTATTTGCATCATTACTACAAAACGAATCATTTTGAAAAAAAATAACCTAGTTAGTTTGGATATTAATAAAGAAAAATATACCTTAACTTTTCAATTATGTTCTTTAAGTATAATTTCTTGTATAAAAGTAATAAGCATACCCCGATTTTTGACATTTATCTTAAATATCTAAAAAACTATAAGGTATAGAGCATTAAACTTTTTTTATAAATTTAAGAAGATCAACATATCTGGAAAAATACGATGTAAAGTTGCATTAATGCATCAGGTTAAGTTGATAAACTAAAAAAAAAAAAAAATTTCGCAATGGCGCTGAATGGAAAATAAATGTTTTTAGGTTTATTTACTAAACATGAAGCATTAATGCAACGTCACATCATATTTTTCTACATATTTTTGTATTCTTTAATTTAAAAAAAAAATGTTGAACTACAAAATGCAGTTACAATTTAAATATTTATGTGCAAATTTTGAGGCCCCTTTCACTAAGATATGATAAAAAATAAAATTCTACATAATCGATTCTCAAAAACGACTGGCTTGAACACGTTTGTCTGATTTTCAAGAGAAGGAAAGGGTCTTTCAATATAGTGCCTTAGGCGAGATAAAATGAATAATTATCAAAAAGTGACTTGAGTTCAGAATTCTGACAGTCAATTTGTAACTCTAGTAGTTAGTATCATAAATCTCCGGTCTGATATTCACCACGAGCAATGAATGAATGATATAGAAAGCCATTTCAAGGAAAATTATTTCTTTTGGTAGTGGTTTCAAAATGACAAGTCTTGTCTGAGAAGTATCAGAATAGAACATAGAGTTCATAGAGTATGGGAGCTATTCCGTTTAGCGCAGGACAGAGAAAGCAATGCCAGAGTAAAAACCGATGTCTGCGTCGTGGAAAACTAATCAGGTCTTTGTCTATCAATTTTACACATATGATATCAATATTAATTCAATCTAACTTATAGTTTGGGTTGCAGAGAGAACACAACAAAAAAAACACACCTTAAATTATGAAATCACAGAGAAAATTAACAGATATCTATGGAAAACTAATCAGCTCTAAGTTTATGCACTTTACACATAATATGATATCTATCGGACTTTTGATTTTAGAGAGGACGATTTGTTTGTTGCGATAATTCTGACGATGCTCAGAATTGAGCGATACCGGCGAATTTCAAGTCGCGTTTAAAATTATATATATATATATATATATATATATATATATATATATATATATATATATATATATATATATATATATATATATATATATATATATATATATATATATATATATATATATATATATATATATATATATATATATATATATATATATATATATATATATATATATATATATATATATATATATATATATATATATATATATATATATATATATATATATATATATATATATATATATATATATATATATATATATATATATATATATATATATATGAAAAAGAATTTTCTGGGTTAACCCGTGTCAGATAGTCCTGAGAAGGACTGTTTAAGACCTGACGTTTCGCCCGAATATCATCGGGCATTGTCGAAGGAACGCAACGAAAACCGAGCGAGAACGAACGCGCGCGAAACACGACCGCACACACCTAAGGCTTTCCGTCAAGTGAGAAGCGCCAGTCTATGCATGAGCGCAGAGGTAGCGAGCGGGTAGGTTCCCCTCCCCCCTCTACCCCTTCACTCCCCGCACCTATTAGTTATTTGTTCTATTATTTGTACCGTTAAGCCGACTTTGCGAACGAGTTGTCATTTTAATAGTGGGTTTTTCAAATATTGTTTGTTTTGTTATGTGTGGAGGTATTGAATTTCTAATTATTACTTTAGTTTTATGAGTATTTCTATCTAGAATATTTGTCCATGTTTGAGGAATTCTTATCGCGTCATTTCTGCTGTTCATATTATTTGCATGTTTGAAAATCTCAATTGCCTCTCTGTATATGCGTTGTGGTTCGGAATTTAAGTTAGCGATGGTGGATGAATTTTCGAAATCAATAGTGTGGCCTTCGTTAAGAACGTGTTGGACTAACGACGAAGTTAACTTCTTATTTTTGACGTCCACTCTATGTTCTGCTACTCGTGAGGATATTTTTCTATTGGAGCGACCGATGTATACTTTGTCACACGAATTGCATGGAATTTTATATACTCCGTGCGACTCGAATGCAACTGAATCTTTGGGATTGCGAAGAAAGGTAGATATTTTATTTTCTGTTCTGAAAATTGTTTTTATGTTATTTTTCTTCAGAATGCGGCTTATCTTGTCTGTCGTGCCCTTGATATATGGCAAAAAAGCTATTGAAGTCGGAGGAAGTTCTGGTTTTTTGATATTTTTATTACTGTAGCGTCTAATAGATTGTTCGATTCGTGATTTTGAATAACCGTTGGAGATGAGAGCGTTTTTGAGACAGTCAAGTTCGTTGTTTATGTTATTATTATCAGATAGTCTGAAGGATCGGGTCACTAGAGTATTAATTATAGAAGATAATTGAGTCGGGCTATGGTTTGAATTTGCATTTAGATATCTGTTTGTGTGAGTAGGCTTTCTATAAACTGTATGACCAAGTGTGCCATCGTCATTTTTGATGACAAGGACATCCAAGAAAGGTAAGCTATTATTTTCTTCGATTTCCATAGTAAATTGAATGTCCGAGTGGAAACTATTAATATATTTTAGAAAATCTGTCAGTTTATCGGTACCGTGGGGCCATATAACAAAAATGTCGTCGACATATCTACGCCATAAGAGTGGTTTTAAATTTGTCTGTTTTAAAATATCGGTTTCTAGGAATGTCATGAATATGTTGGCAATAACCGGACTTAAGGATGAGCCCATCGGAGCACCTTCTGTTTGCTTGTATATTTTTCCTTCAAATTGAAAGTAGGTATTATTTAGACAGTGATCGATTAAATTGATGATATCTTTTGATAATTTTAACTTTGTTTTTAATAATTCGATTGACTCTTTGATGGGAATTTTAGTGAATAATGACACTACATCAAAGCTTACCAGAGTGTCACCTGTGTTTATTTTATAGTTAGATAGTGTGTTTATAAAATGTTCAGAATTTTTAATGTAAGAGTCTGATTTTTCAACATGGGGCTGTAATTCTTTAGCAAGGTATTTAGCAAGTGATTGAAGGGGGATATATATATATATATATATATATATATATATATATATATATATATATATATATATATATATATATATATATATATATATATATATATATATATATATATATATATATATATATATATATATATATATATATATATATATATATATATATATATATATATATATATATATATATATATATATATATATATATATATATATATATATATATATATATATATATATATATATATATATATATATATATATATATATATATATATATATATATATATATAATTTTAAACGCGACTTGAAATTCGCCGGTATCGCTCAATTCTGAGCATCGTCAGAATTATCGCAACAAACAAATCGTCCTCTCTAAAATCAAAAGTCCGATAGATATCATATTATGTGTAAAGTGCATAAACTTAGAGCTGATTAGTTTTCCATAGATATCTGTTAATTTTCTCTGTGATTTCATAATTTAAGGTGTGTTTTTTTTGTTGTGTTCTCTCTGCAACCCAAACTATAAGTTAGATTGAATTAATATTGATATCATATGTGTAAAATTGATAGACAAAGACCTGATTAGTTTTCCACGACGCAGACATCGGTTTTTACTCTGGCATTGCTTTCTCTGTCCTGCGCTAAACGGAATAGCTCCCATACTCTATGAACTCTATGTTCTATTCTGATACTTCTCAGACAAGACTTGTCATTTTGAAACCACTACCAAAAGAAATAATTTTCCTTGAAATGGCTTTCTATATCATTCATTCATTGCTCGTGGTGAATATCAGACCGGAGATTTATGATACTAACTACTAGAGTTACAAATTGACTGTCAGAATTCTGAACTCAAGTCACTTTTTGATAATTATTCATTTTATCTTTGGTTACATTTATTAAACGATTCATCAATTTGTAAAATTAATGGTCTACAGTGATTTTTCGGTCCGCAAATTCTCCAACTTGATTATTTTAGTATGATGGACAATGTTGAAGATAGGAAGTTTTGATAATGAAGGGTCCAACACTACATTATACCGTGAGCATGAAGGCTGATGTCATCTCTCCATCTCATTGGCGGTCTTCCAACACCTCTGTCGTTCTCGGTCTCCAGGCAAACACTTTCCTTGGCCATCGGTCTTCGGGGCATCTAGCCACGTGGCCCGCCCGTCTCCACTTCAGGGTTAGAATGCGGTGGACGACATAAACCAATTTTGTTCTTTCAAGGTGCGAAACGCCCTGATGGTGTCGTTTCGCACCCTGTCTCTTAGACTTAATCCTAACATGGCTCTTTCCATGACTCTTAGCTTTTCAGCACTTTTCTGAGTCATTGTCATAGTCTCCAAGCCATAAGTATCTACTGGCAGTACACAGGTCTCATATACCTTCCGTTTCAGGTTCATGGGAATTTGGGGATTTTTGAAGATGTGGGCTAATTTCCTAAAAGCTGCCCAACTTAGTCCAATTCGTCTCTTTATTTCGGCCGTTTGGTTTTCTCGACCAATTTTCATAGTGTTTCCCATATATTATGTGTACTTGGGACAATCACATACATACTTCAAATATTATATGTATGTACACTCTTTCTATATCTCTCTATACAAGGGTAAAGTGAGATATAGAAATGGTATTTCTGTGCAGGCGTCCTGGGATCGATCGCCAGCAGATGAGAAATTTATTCAAATTCATTTCTCACGCAAATATTGCTTCTCTAGGTTGGAATCACTGGTTAGTTGAAAGAAATTGCCATGTGGCAATAAATACTCGCCACTCGCAGGGTGCAAGGAAGTGTTTATAAATTTTTGTTTATGTATTATTATGTCATGTTATTTTTATATTTATGTTTTTATTCATGTGTTGTCCTTAGTGCAATAAAATTAAATAAATAAAAAATGTTTCATGACCATGATAATTCCGAGATACCTCGGCGAAAACGTTCGGTCCTAATAAATGGAATCTGTGGAAAAATACTATGTTCTTTTGGATTTGTTAATTATTAAGGCCTTTGTTTATCCTGGGTATACGGATGTACGCAAAAATGCACACTAAATTACCTTCTAATGTATGAAACACGAAAAAATATTGTATATCACTTGATATGTGATATACAACATTTTATCGTGCAAAAAAGGTAAAATTTAGATCGAATATTTTTTTTTAATTACATATAAGTACGCAAAAATTTAGAGGTATTTTTTAAATAGCAAGGATACATACATACATACTATCACGCCATATCCCTTACGGGGTAAGAAGAGAGAATCAAGCGCCACACTTCTCTATTTTTGCACACATTTCTGGCTTCCTTTACATCCATGTATCGTCTCATACATGCTCGTCGATTGTTCAAACTTTTTACTTTTCCTTTTTTCAAAATATCATTCACATGGTCATGCCATTCCTTTCTGGGGTGACCCCTGCTATTCACTTCATCTGTTACACCCATGTATATTTTTTTGGTCAGTCGTTCAGCCAGGATAGTTATTAAAATATTATACTAATAAAAAAAATCAGCCGATAGATTTTCTTATTCTATTTCGATTAAAGTAAAAATCTACTTCATAGCCCTTGTAGTTGTTTAGTTACGTACAATAAAAAAATTAAAAAGGGTTTTACTAAAACTAATTTTACATGAAAAGTATTGATAAATTCAAAATTAAAAGGAAAAAACTCATGCAATAGAATAAAGATGTACAGTATACAAACTGCTCCTAATTTCAAAGACGTATATTTTGAGGGTTTTAGAGAAATTATTTTCAAAATACACTATAAAGCCTACTATAGCCTCTTAATAAAAAACTGTGAAATCAACCTATTGCTAGACTGAAAACTTTTAGCAATTAAATACGTTATTTTAAAATAGCCTAAAAACAAAATAGATATACTCGTTTCTCAAGAACAGCAACTCCCTGTTTCCAGTCATAAAGAGTTGTTGTGTAGGTAGACGGTAATATTCTTTGAGATTATTGAAAAGACTGTTCCAACATAAACACTCCTGCAGACAATTAAAACTTTTTCCAATAAAATATACTACAAAGATGGCGCACGCTTAAGATTCAATATTACCCACCTCGTGCTTAGAGAGGGATCTTCAACTGATGAAACTTTTTGAATATTAACCATATTTTCATATTGGTAATCTCCTTTTCGGAGTCCACCAGGGCCTGGTCTGCTACATATTCGAACGGTAAACTTGCGTCAGCCAGAAAAAAAAGAGGCGCCAAATATAAGAAAAAACATTTCGTAAAAATAGGGAGAACACGTTGAGCTGGGCCGTCGTGTATATAATATTCCTGTCGCGGTTCAGGGGTGACATATATGTGAAAGCATTGTCAATTCATGTATGAAATGAAGTGACTGTCGAGGTTCAGGGGTGATTTTTTTGTACAACTGTCGAATGGATAATTCTATATAATGTAAGTGTAGCGAGAGTCGAGGAGGCAGCCCCTCTGACTCTACTATATATATTCCCACCAATGACTAGCTCAGACAGTTTTCCTCGCGCCTCCGTCAAATAAACAACATGTAATCAGAACACGCATAGGTAGTCTCAATATGACTCAAATACCTATAGTGTTGACTCCCAACGTGATATACCTACTTATCTATAGTGGTGACCCCGACGTGATATACCTAATTATCTATAGTGGTGACCCCGACGTGATTTACCTAATTATCTATAGTGGTGACCCCGACGTGATATACCTATTTATCTATAGT
This sequence comes from Molanna angustata, assembly GCA_963576475.1. Classification (NCBI taxonomy): domain Eukaryota; kingdom Metazoa; phylum Arthropoda; class Insecta; order Trichoptera; family Molannidae; genus Molanna; species Molanna angustata. The sequence goes on from OY754989.1 coordinate 19,620,342, forward strand.
GGTGACCCCGACGTGATATACCTAATTATCTATAGTGGTGACCCCGACGTGATATACCTACTTATCTATAGTGGCGACCCCGACGTGATATACCTACTTATCTATAGTGGTGACCCCGACGTGATATACCTACTTATCTATAGTGGTGACCCCGACGTGATATACCTACTTATCTATAGTGGTGACCCCGACGTGATATACCTACTTATCTATAGTGGTGACCCCGACGAGATATACCTATTTGTCTATAGTGGTGACCCCGACGTGATATACCTATTTATCTATAGTGGTAACCCCGACGTGATATACCTACTTATCTATAGTGGTGACCCCGACGTGATATACCTACTTATCTATATAAGTTTGTATAAATGCCTTGTGTATTTAGTCTGTAAAACAATATTCTTACTTTTTATTTTTATACTATTATTACAACTCATACATAAAACTATAAATAACAAATTTGTACTTAGAATATATTTACTTATATTTTCTATGAAGGTTAAGTGCAAAACTCCGCTTCATTACACAAGTTTTACTTTGTACAAAGCGTAAAATTATTGGAGGGTAACTGCTACCAACGTACCTATTTTTTCAATTTGTATTTGCATCATTACTACAAAACGAATCATTTTGAAAAAAAATAACCTAGTTAGTTTGGATATTAATAAAGAAAAATATACCTTAACTTTTCAATTATGTTCTTTAAGTATAATTTCTTGTATAAAAGTAATAAGCATACCCCGATTTTTGACATTTATCTTAAATATCTAAAAAACTATAAGGTATAGAGCATTAAACTTTTTTTATAAATTTAAGAAGATCAACATATCTGGAAAAATACGATGTAAAGTTGCATTAATGCATCAGGTTAAGTTGATAAACTAAAAAAAAAAAAAAATTTCGCAATGGCGCTGAATGGAAAATAAATGTTTTTAGGTTTATTTACTAAACATGAAGCATTAATGCAACGTCACATCATATTTTTCTACATATTTTTGTATTCTTTAATTTAAAAAAAAAATGTTGAACTACAAAATGCAGTTACAATTTAAATATTTATGTGCAAATTTTGAGGCCCCTTTCACTAAGATATGATAAAAAATAAAATTCTACATAATCGATTCTCAAAAACGACTGGCTTGAACACGTTTGTCTGATTTTCAAGAGAAGGAAAGGGTCTTTCAATATAGTGCCTTAGGCGCCATAAGCTGAAGATCTTGCTCTGGTGCCTAACCCTTCTCAAAAGACGCACAGCATCAGAATACATAGCATCGATTATTTGTTCTTCGGAAGATATGAGAAGAAACTCAGAGAACCTAATTTGAAATCGACGAATGAATCTATGGGATTGGATTGCTATCAAAAAGTATCCGATGACGCGTTAAATATTATGAACTTCGAATTTTGAATAGTGAATTGAATTAAATGAATATGTGTCCTTAAATAAGCGTCAATTCCTTGCTATCCTGGGGGACAAGTCTGATCAACCGGCGGCATCAATACCATCCATTTTAACCGGTATCATGGATTTAATTATCTTATAGATTTCTATAATACCTTAAGATGAAGATAATTATATCTATGTTATGGGTAAACGTGGATGGTTTTGATCCCATCTGTTGACAAGACTTGCCCCCCACATTATGATTCATCCCTCTATCTATGAATTTGGTTATTTTTTTCAACTGTAGCATAATAAAACGAGTGGATTGTGACCAACGCTATATTCCTCAATAGCAAGTCACTCCACGAAGTACTCATAGATGATATGGAAAAAATTTATCATTTTCATGAAATAACTTTTTATTTAAATATTTTATTTTTAAAACTTGATAATTCTCTAATGCCATTTTATGAAAAGGATGTGCCTTTTTTTACCAATTTGAAAATAAAAATAGCAAATTTGAAAATCCTGAGATATGGGTCACGTTGAAATATCTGAATGTTTAAAAAATTGAGAAGCACTGATCAGATATCCTTCAAAATCTAATCGGGTCTTAGCGAGTATTAGATATACTGATTTGAAAGGAATCGAATAAGTATTTTAGTCTATAATCGATAATAGAATAAACACGTCGTACATAGTACAAAGTGCACAGCGCATACACAAACACAGAAACATTGTGATTAACTTTCAGAATACAATCTCAGCATGATGCTCGTTGATAATCTGCAATAAAAAGATAACTTTTAAAATTACGAATTCATAGCTCCCCACTGCATAGTGCATATTTCCCCTTGGGGTAGTGAGTTTATTAGTAAGAATGTTTTTTTTCTCATTTATTTTCATCCGGTTTCGAAGATAACTTTGTGGCGATGTTATGCATCACAAATAATGGAAACGTCGGATAGTCTCGCATCTCATTCGTATTAACGAAGATGGCCGAAGGACATCAGTTCCTGAACCGAATATGCAGCGCGGTTCTCCATTCGCCCATCAGCCGACCAGACGATAACAGTGTTAACTCTTTAGAAATAATTAGAAAGTTTATACCTACCCAAACATCGCGAATATCTGTAAATTTATCAAGTATAATATTGTAACTTATTTAAATCGAAAATATATGTAAAAGTAATCTTTTACTATGAAACCTACTCAATTACTGTTTTTATTTCTACTATTTAACTGATTATCAAATTGCAATGTCTTATACAGTGATGTTATTGGGAAGTAATTTGAACACGCACATTAAAATCGCAACCTTCTGATATATTATATTCCTAATTAAATAACATCATCATCATCAGTGGCTCCACAGCCCAGGATGGGTCTTGGCCTCCTCAAGGAATCGTCTCCATTGCACCCTATCCATGGCCTTTTCTCTCCAATTAAATAACAATTAAATAACAATCCCAATATAAAAATCCTAATAACAATTACAATTATAACAATTATATTACAATATCCCAATAACAATTCCTAATTAAATTGCCAACTGATATATTATATTCCTAATTAAATAACAATCCCAATTTATATTTACATTTACATTATCGTCAATCGAGAGTCGTCAATCAATTCAAACATGACATGTCATATAAATAAAGAACAAAAATGACTCTCAGTTTGAATATTAATATTACGATAGAATAGACAAAAATGTCCCTCGAAAGAAGAATAAATCCAGTTGAAATGAGATCGCTAAAAAGAAGTTGTAAAAGAACGATGTATGAAAGAGTAGAAAAAAGGACACAAGGAAATAGTGTAAGATGAAGAAAGATGTAAATAATAGAATTAAAGTTAACACAGATAGTTCGGTCGCTTGGTAAGGATGAACTAAGAACGACTGACGAAGAAAATATACAAAGTTGACAGGACCTGAATAAGAGGTTGAGGGCGCCCAAGAAATGGATGGCACGACCACGTTGAATGATTTTCTGAAAGACGGAAATGTTAGAAGCGTGAACAACAGAAGCACATGTACAAGACGATGTGTGAACGATGACGAGACGATGGATGTATGTCAAGATAGAAACATATTGCGTTCGGTTCTCTCTGCCTACCGGGACATGCCGTGATGGTTAGAACATAATATTATGTATCATAAGAACATAAAGCATCTAAAGCATCTTGACTACAGGAACCGACAACATAATAATAACCTGTCTCTTTCCCGAATACGCCACAAGTAACAGGCGAACTGTATTTGACATGACATTCCTGCACAAAATAGTGGACAGTATTATTGACACCGATGCACTTCTTACGAAAATTCCTTTCAACATACCGACGAGACAAACTAGAAAAAAATATATACATTCAGACTTCCCATCTGTGGCACAAATTATGCACAGCACTCTTTCATATTCAGAGCATGCACAAATAATAATTCTTTCTTCCATGACATTGATCTCTTCAACTCATCGCATAGAAGATTTAAACTATTCATTTTGGCCACGTTCCCTCATCGCTCTGAGTGATCTTACGCACGCTTCCCAAAACGCCCCATTTCCTTCCAAGGAGCCTAGTATGAACGATACGGAATCGATACTTGTCACCTAATAATTGGGAGATCCGTGGGATACCTATTACTTGTCACAAAAGTTAAAATGGTAGTATGAGCTGAGTGAATTCGTAAGTGAAATTAATTCTGTCCGATAGGAGGCGCGACGGCGCGGTGAAATTATGAAACTAACAACTTTTCAACGTTTCTTAAAAATGGCGCATTTGCATTACGTTTTGGCTTTTTTTATTGACTCGGGAAGAAAATGAAAATAATCCAAATGAATATTACATTCAACAAAACATTATGCCTCGAAGAAATGATTCGTTTATAATACCTAAATGAAACTATAATTTCGAATTGGTTGATATTGGTTTTTACTCGGTTCATTATATTCAATAATATATGAATCAATATTTTATATAAATACAATAAAAGTGCTGTGCAATTAAGACATCTAATAAACAAGAGTTTTAATAAATTAATGTCTTGACCCAATTACATAAGATGAGTAGGAAAAAGTACTTGTATGATGCAAGTTGCATTACCTACGGACGGACAGTATTTCGCGATCTACATATACAGTATTTTTTAATCACGTTTTAATTTAATATAATAACGGTTAAAAACATCGATCGATGTAGATATATCATAAAAAGATCCAAGATAAACAAAGATCAAATATACTCAAGAAATTGAACACTTCATAATATAACATACGATAAATAAAAAGTAATTGTGGTTATCTCCATACAAAAAAGTACATGGTGGTCACGTGATTCTTCCGGCATTTGTTGTAGAAAAAATAGATTAGGATTATGCGCCGATTGTGTATTGGTAAATTTCAAATTCAAAACAGAATTTTCGGCGCAATAAATTCGGTATAGCGGTATATTCTGTATAGATGATGCTCGGCGTTGAAAATAAACATTCTAATGATGATCGTCTTTAAAAAGTTTGCATCTAACAATGAGTATGACACAATACAATAACAACGTACTCAAGGTGGCCAATTTATAAAAAGGCGTACCTTTAAAACCAGGTCATAATAATCCTTAAGGACGGGAGGCCTTGAAAGGACGTGAGGCGTTAAAAGGACAGGCAGCTCTGGAGGGACCGGAGGTGTTGAAAGAACGGGAGTTTGAAGGGACGGGAGGCTGAAGGAACGAAGGGCACTGAAGGGACGGGAGACTCTGAAGATATGGGAGGCTCTGAAAGGACGGAAGGCGCTGAAAGGAAAGGAGGCACTGAAAGGATGGGAAGCACTGAAAGGACGGGAGGCGTTGTAAGGACGGAAGGCGCTGGAGGGACGGGAGGCGCTGAAAGAACGGGAGGCGCTGAAGGAACGGGAGGCGCTGAAGGGACGGGAGGCGCTGAAGAAACAGAAAGCGCTGAAGGACCGGGAGGTGCTAAAGGGACGGGAGGCATTGAAGGGACGGGAGGTGTATATGACAGGAGGATGAAAGGACGGAAGGATGAAAGGCACTGAAGGGACGGGTAGCGCAGAAGGTGCGGGAGGCGTTGAAGAAACAGGAAGCTCTGAAGAAATGAGAGACGATGAAGGGAGGGGAAGCATTGAAGAGACGGGAGGCTGATAGAACGGGAAGCTGAAAGGCGCTGAAGGGACGGGAGGCGCTGAAGGAACGGGAGGTGATGAAGGGACGGGAGGCACTGAAGGAACGCGAGGCGTTGAAGAGACGGGAGGCACTGAAGGGCCTGATGGGACGAAATGTACTGATGGGCCTGAAGAGACAGGAGATACTGAAGAGCCTGAATAGAGGGGTAACACTAAAAGGACGGAAGGCACTGAAAGGGCGACAGGCACTGAAGGAACGGGAGGCGCAGAAAGCACTGTAGGGACGGGAGGTACTGAATGTCTTGAAGGGACGGGAGGCACTGAAGGACGGGATGCATTGAGCGTAAGGGAGGCACTGAGCCGAACAGAGGCACAAAAGGGACGGGTGATACTGAAGGCACTGCAGGGAAGGGAGGTAATGAATGGCCTGATGGGATGGGAGGCTCAGAAGAGACGGGGGCGTGAAGGGACGGGGGGCGCTGAAGGGATGGGAGACGCTCAAGGGATAGGAGACGCTGCAAATACGGGGGAGCTGAAGGAACGGGAGGTGCTGAAGGGGCGGGAGGTGCTGAAGGGACGGAAGGCACTGAAGGGACGGGAGGCACTTAAGAGACGGGAAGCGCTGAAGGGATGGAGGCGCTGAAGGGGCGGGAGGCGTTAATGGGACGGGAAGCACTGAAGGGGTGGGAGGTTCTGGGAGGAGATCCTGAAGGGACGGGATGTGCTGAAGGGCCTGTTACAACGGGAGGTACTGAAGGGCTGAAGGGACGGGAGGTACTGAATGGCCTGAAGGGACGGGGGATACTGAAGGTCCTGAAGGGACGGGAGCAACTGAAAAGCCTATAGCAACGGAACTGATTGGCCTGAACGGACGGGAAGCCTTCCCTTCAGTACCTCCCGTACCTTTAATGCCGCCAGTCCCTTCAGTACCTCCCGTCCTTTCAGAGCGCATATGTAATATGTATAACCATATAAACATTACGATTTATAAGTATGTATATACCTATGTATAATATTCGCCAAATATCTTGAAGGATCTCCCGGTTGCGCAGAGCGCGAATTTGTGTCTTTTTGCTTCGTTGGTTTACATGCAAATCACTTACCTTCTCGACTAAAAGTTCAAGATGTTTGTCTATAACTTTTATCGAATTTTTTGGTTTTATCGAATTTTTAATTTTCCCACTGGCAACACTGTAGTGCTGTACATTTTTTTCATGTGCCCACACCACTATACAAATGACAAATTGAAATATTGGAAATATCGATGTCGCCTCGTCATTTATCAATAATGACAATAATCATTTAATTAACTAAACAAAATGTTTAGTAATACTATACGAAAAGTTTATTATATCCGCGAAAGTGTAAAAAAAGTGTATTCGTAATTGAAAAAGGTTAGTACCTATTTGTTTAATTTAAGAAACACGATATATTTTAAACGATTCCATTAAAATCATATTTTATTTGTAAAAAGTTCAGTTTAGTATTGTAAAAGTATTTACTTTTTAGTGAAATATACAATTTTAACCAACTGAACTTTAATCCTAGGAAATTTAACGATCGTAATATTTATTTTGAGTTAGGTTAGGTTCAAATGACACATTTATGTTTTGCAATATTTCCGTGAGGAATGAATTGAAATCAATTTCTCCTTTGCTGGGGATCGAACCTAGGACGCCTGCACATAATTCAAACGGTTTACCAACTGTGCTACTGCTGTCGGCAAGTCATATTTGTTCTTGTTTCAAGGACATACCCATTCCTTGAGTAAAAACAATTCTATGCCAGTCAACAGATATTATGCGTTGGTCATAATTCAGTGCTCAACTGATTTTTCTCTTTCAGAATTTAACCATCTTCAGAGAATGAACTGGGATAAGACGAGTGGAGAATCTATTCTGGGCTGATAATCTAGGGATATCTTCCGGGGAACAACAGGGACATGAAGAAAAGAAAAAGTCTGAGATCTACTCGTCAAATATGTTCAACGACATATTTTTTTTTTATGTAAGTACCTACATATTATGTTTGTGTCAAAATATTGAACATTGGCATTATTGCCATTTAATAATTCCTTCCAATCAGCCCCCCTAGACAACATGCCATTAAAGCTAAGCGTTATATCGCTAAGCGATAGAAATGTATGAAATTTGTGGCTGTCACGTGTTGTCATAGCGACCAATTTCATACATTTACTATCGCTTAGCGATATAACGCTTAGCTTAAATGACACGTTGTCTAGGCCCCCAGATACAAAGACAACATATTATGTTTTGTAAATTGTTCATATACAATTGTATAAATTAAAATGGTAAAAGAAAATCATCACAAACTAAACGAGTGGGTTGTGACCAACGCTAAACTCCTCACTAACAAGTCATTCTATAAAGTATTCAAATTTTATATGGAAAATATTTAGCATTTTCAGAAAATAAGTTTGTTTTACTATTTTTTATTTAAATATTTTATTATGAAAACTTGATATTTCTTCAATGCCATTTTATGAAGGTGATGTGCCTTTTTACCAATTTGAAAATAAAAATTTCAAATTTAAAGTTTCCTGAGCTTGGGGTCATGTTGAAATATTTGATAGTAATAAAAATTGAGAAGCACTATTCAGATATCCTTCAAAATCTAATGGGGTTTAATGAGATATACAAATTTGCAAAATTTGAAAAAAATCGAATGAGTACTTTAGTTTATAATCGATATAGTAAAATAAACATGCCGTACATAGCACACACACAGATACATTGTGATGAAACTTTCAGAATCCAATCTCAGCATGATACTAGTTGATAATCTGCAATAAAAAAAAATAGCCTTAAAAATTGTGAAATCATAACTCCCCACTATATCCTCTTGGGTCAGTGAGGAGTAAAAATACATACAAAAAAATATAAATAATGTTTATAATGAAAAAAGCATTTCATTAATAAAAACAAAATTCGCTATACTTCAAAGAGTACCTACCTATGTGTTAACAGATATTTTTTTTTTAGAAAATAAAGAGAAAGGCAATTGTGGTTTCACTTCGTCCACGAATCCAGGGCCACGAGCACAGGCGACCAGAATACCAGTCAGAATAGATGAGCCAAATGGGCTTGCGACCATGTTTGAGGGCTTAAAGGGATCCTTTATGACTTGAGTCACGCTCACCACTCAGCAACCAACCTACGATTGATACTCCACTCCCCTGCGGAACCAAATCAAATCGGACGCATATAATGCTGCTTTTACCACTCTATCCAAATTTTCTTTTATTTTACCTCTACGGAGACTTAGGTCCTTAAAATAGGAATTTAAAACTTTGCAGGCAGGCCTCTCGCCCCCACCTCTACAGCATATATATTTGTGTTAAAGCCATTTTGAACTGTTTTATGTACCAGTTCCTTGTACTTGATTAGCTTGTATTGGTGGTCTTTGGAATATTTGTGTCCCATGGAACAGTCAGCTCCACATAAATAGCTCTTTTCAATGAAAGAGAGTATATTGTCAAGTCAGGCCTAAGAGATGATTTGCAGATCTCCTTTGGAAGCCTCTCTCACAATTTCAAGCACCTTATAAATTGCAATTGAAGATGTTATATCCAAACTAAGACTATACCAGATATTCATAGATAATTCATATAAGTTATAATGAATTCAAATATTCATATGCTATAATGAATACAATTTAATATTTAACAAAAAAAATATTTACACTGTTTACAGGTTCAGATGATATGGCCACATTTTAAGATGACCAACAGTCACTGATCTAGCCCAGGATAGGCGAGATTGGCGTAGTTGAATTTAAAGGAGAGGCAATCCCAGCTAAATTGGACCACAGACAAAGCGAAGAAGACAATGCTTAATTGATTTTTTTTAATATTTTTAAATCATTGATAATACTTTCAATATACAATAGGCGTGATGACAGTAAGAAAAAATCATTGAAATTATGATTTTATAAAATAAAATATGTTATAAAGATTTGAAAAAATATATTTATTTTCATTTTAAAAGAGCGAATAATATTAATATTATTAAAATAAAAATACAAAATATGTTTGTCCGCCATTTTATGTGAAACACCAATCAGAGCGCATGACGTCACCATATTGTTACTGTCAATTGTGTTTGTTACTGTCAACTGTAGTGTTGTTCGAAATGGCTATTTTTTTCATAACAAGCTATATGGAATATGCTGCTTATTTTTAACATGCTATTTTTATTTATTGATTTATTTGGTTTATTTGGGACGATAAACCAAATAATATCGCTATCCGCTCTATTGAATCGTTGACGCATCTGTTATAACACGCACCGAGTATTGTAACGTGGTGGAGAATATTTAACGTTTCAGAAATAAATAACTTGGTGGCTTTCATTGCTTGATTATAAAATAAAATGATGTTATTATATTGTTTGTGGGAGTTGTACAGTGTTACATGAGGTTGAAATGGAAATACACAATGTATTATGATGAATCTAATATACATATGGGATAATTGTTATGATTCATATACATATTATGATTAATATATTAAAAAAAATAGAATGTTATGTAATAGGTGTGATGACTGTAAGAAAAAATCATTGAAATTATGATTTTAAAAAATAAAATAGGTTATAAAGATTTAAAAAATGTACTTATTTTCATTTTAAAGGAGTGAATAATAATATTATAAATATAAAAATACAAAATGTGTTAGTCCGCCATTTTATGAGAAAAAACAATCAGAGCGCACGACGTCATAGTATGGTCGCGTCAATTCTTCTGATAGTCTTCAATACAATATACGCATTAATTGTCGGTCTGGACAATGTTTATTTTGGTGTTTTTGATATATTAATATTTTAATTAGGTACTAAAAACTAAAACAAAACAATAAAATAGCAATGGAACAAGGATTCATCAAAGCAAATAGTTTCAATTTACCTAGATACTCGCCTACCTATCGGGGGATACTATGGGCCGGTATTACAGTGTCAGTTTAAGAGCTAAACTCAAGTTTCACAAAAATATAGCGTATTACAGTGTCCGTTTAGGCCTAATCTTCCCTCAAATATGTCACTAAAACGACAAATATTTAACTCAACGTTTCTGGCAGATTAAGTACTTAACTGTGAGTCAACTGTCATTTGCTAGGCAACTCGTGTAGTTTCAGTTTCTATCACTAGAGGCGTTAGGCAACGTGTGTAGTTTCAGTGTTGTATCACTAAAGGCGTTAGTTGTATCGACGGTGGCGCGACACAACAAAACAAACTGACAGCCGTATTGAACATGGGCATTTAAAAGCATTATTTTGGTGAAAAAAATTAAATTTACCATGTTGGATAATAAAACAATGGTATTTAAAGTCGTAGCGTCCCGTTTTGTATTTCGTATTATTTGAGGTTATTTAAATTTGACAGATAATAACCACAGAAAAAGTGAAATATGTCTATAATTGAAGATTTAGTAACTGACATGTTATATTGCACTGTAATACGGAAATGGATTCAATCTCCCCTTAACATTAATCTTGAGTTTAACAAACTCAATGAGTTGAGGGCCGACTGTAATATCGGGCCTAAGTTTATTGTATTTTGTATGTAACATAGTTCTTATTGAATAAATAAATAAATAATGAACGCTCGCAACGTATGGTAAACTAATTTAGTTTTAGTATTCTACAATTTTGTCACGCGATGGTGAGCTGACGAACGTTCGACATGTTATGATGCTGGTCACTGCCAAACTAAACTAGCAAGCTATATTTTTTTCATGCAATGAAGCGATTCGCGAAACGACGGCGATTACGCGAAGCATGCGTTTTAAAACATCGTTACAATTTTAGCAGCATACGAATTATTACATAGCGCTAGTTATTTGTATTGTGTTAATAACAAGCTATATTTATCTGCTATCGTTATTTTTAGCAATAGCAGCCATAGTAGTTATTTTTCTGCCTGTCTTAACTACTCTTAACTAGAATGGAACTTTTGATGGTCGGATATTTCTTTGCGTCGAACAAAGACATCAGAATTTCGAAACGTAAAAACTTAATAATAAGTACATATAAGTACTTTATTTATCTGTAATTTAAATACAACTTACATCTCGAAAATCGATAAAATATGCTCCTTCTTCTCTCTACATTATGTGTTCATAAGCTAAAAACATACGCGGGAAACGTATGATGGCCTATTTTGACGTTTGGACATTAATGAAGTTCTTTATATGCTTATTGCCTAAATAATGGTAAATATTTTATTATTGAGAGCTAAAAGTGGGGGAACAAATACTGTACTTCATTGTAAACGCGTACTTAATAAAATACACTTATGTCTCGCCGTGCGAAATTTAATCACTTATTTCTCTTTTTTTTCGCGTGGGACGAAAACATATACCTCAGTAGGTGTTTTTTTCGTCGTGTTTGTACATTTAGGGACCGCACAACACTTATGCACTTTTGAATTGATTATAAATACACAAATCGTCCTAGAATACATATATTACATATAGTAGTGATATGCAGTTTACAATATCGTGACGTCACCGTCAGGGTCGGCAGCCGCCATGATACTACAAGCGTTTTTTGGCGTAAATGTCAAATTTGATTTTAAAATGGCGATTTTTGCTACTAAACCTTTATTTTATGTAGAAATATATATATATTTGAAAACAGTGAATGCGTAAAAACATCGTGAGATAGTTTTTCAAAATTAGTCATCATGCCTATTCTGCTATATAACTAGCATCGTCAGAATTGATTTATCCAACTGTCGATTCGTTCATGAGAATTCAATTCTCTGAATGAATCGACATTATTAAGCCAAAATGCGTGTACGAAGGAACATTTTGTATGGCGTAGTGGACTTTTTGCATGCTAATAACACCAACTAGAGGCCTCGCAGCATATATGTTCCCATACATGGGTTTACTCAGAATTCGGAGTAGAACATTTTATGTGAGTTTTGTGTGTCTGTGTGTGTGTCTGTCCCCCCCCCTTTAACTTTTGATCCGCTCAATTTACAGAGCCCAAAATTTCAAAATATATAAACACTTATAAGCATACAAAACTTTTGTACTCAGAATGGTGAATTATTGTTTCAGTCAGGGGTTATCAACTTTTGAATTTTTGGTTTATTTTTCCATATATGTCAGAAACCATAAAAGCTAGAACGCTGAAAATTGGTACAAACATAGACAAATACAAAAACTCAAATTGGTTTTTTCAAAAAAATTCTAGGGTTTGTCAAACAATTTTTTTTAAGAAAAATATTTTTTTTATGAAAAATTTATGAGTTTAACTCCTTATATTTCCAAATAATTTAAAAATATCGAAAAAATCTGAAACACCCCAACTAGATAATTTAATTTTCTATAAAAAATATCAATGTTGTATTAGCACATCTCAATTTTTTTTTAACAATTTTTGTAAACATTGAATTTAATGACGACATTGCTTCATACAATTTATATGGCAGTCGCTTACACACAATATCTAAGAAGACTTAATTGTTTAATACTAATCTCCAAACATACATACATACCATCATGCTGTTTTCATATTCTGGGTAGGATCAAAGGAATGCCCTCTATACTATCGCTATCTTGACATACATACCTACATGTGTTGTATAGAAAACCAAATATCTTAAAATATTAAATAATTTGTATTTATGGTTTTATAGTTTGGTACTTATTCTTCAACTATACATACTATCGCTATCGACAGTTGGATCATCTCATGTGTTAAATGCTACTAGTATTTGATTTAACATATCAGTCTTTTTTGTATACTGTATTAAAGTATATGTTTCTTAAACAATTAATTATATATTAAAAATGAACCACAACTATAAAAACACGATATTTGATAATATAAATTTATTATATTATTTAAATGAAATTAAAAAAAAGTACTAACATAAGAATCTAATCTCTCAGTTCTTCATTAACATAAGTTCAGTATAATACAGTGTGAGTTTTATAGAGATGAGATAACAAAGTATCATAATATTATGAACTTGCAGATTTATATTTTTCTATTTATTTTTGTTCCCAAAAAACAAATATTGTATTAATACTAAATAATTATAATACAAATAACTGACTGTCTAAAAGTATCTATTAGTCAATTTTTAGATTACAATGTTTCTGTATGAATTCATAAAAAATTCTGTTGGATGTGCATTTATATAAATTGAAATGACTAATAGAAACAGAAACTTTACAAATTTGTGGCATGTTTCAGAACACTTTAATCTGGTGAAGCAAATATCTCTTAATTATAGAATTGGTGTAAATAATAAAATAAAGTGTAGGTATTTTACAATTTTGAATTCTGCATATATTAAATTGTTTTTTGAAGAGTTTCATTTTTTTTCCTGATATATAATGATACCTACATTATTTACTTGTGTATTTTATGTTCATAAAATATATAAATCTCTACCAATCTATTAATTGAGTTTTTATTTTACGTTTGGTATGTCATAAAGAATTTCTTGAAAAGCTGTTCTTGAAATGTCAATCAGCCAATTATAATTCTTTCAATGCTCATCATCAGCAATGGTGCTACAGCCCGGTGAGGGCCTTGGCCTCCTCAAGAAACTGCCTCCATCCCGCCCTGTCGACAGCAAGTACTTTCAATGGTAGGTATGTATAAATTAATGAAGGGTGTCAAATTTGAAATTTTATAAATAGATATAGGTACCTAAGTGCTATGTCATATCACCCCGTGCAAAGTTTCACATGTTTGTACGTTCCAACTTAAGGGAAAGCATTCAAATGGTTATACCATATTTTTATTGAATGACTTTTACTTCTTAACTTCCATTCCTTTTGTTTGACCATATTTATTTGTTAATGACATTTTTATTAGATTCTCATTTGTGAACCTGTCATAGGTTAGAGAACCGAGCATCACATCCTTTATTTTTGCATACATTATTCGCTTCATACATGTATGTCTATAAATTAAACTTCTTTCAGAATATAAAACAGTCGTGTCAATGTTTTCTTGGAATCCTCTCATGCCTTTATCGGCTCTATTTTATGTCAATTTTTCTTTCATATTACTTAGCGTTTATGTAGTTTCTACTATATCTTTCAAGTTAATAATGGACTTGCAACTTCCAGAGCTCTAAATCACAGGAAAACTGCCTCCAGCTACTCGTCTTATGTTAACGGCTCATCTCATAATATTATATTATCAAACAGTTCAACAACAGATTTTACTATAGCGTCTCAGATGATTATTTTATGTGTCTTCGTTCCTATAACATTATGAGCTTCGATAAGAGACGACGAAACTTAACAGATATCATATTCCTCTACAAAATACTTATTGAACTCTCCAGAGCTAACAGAATCAATCAATTATAGAGACCCACTCGACAATTGAACTTTTCAACTTAAGTAAATGTAAAATTAACACATATAAACTTCTTTATTAATCGCAGTTGCAACTCATACAATCAGAAATACTTAACGATTGATCCATCTTACGTTAATCTTGACTGCTTCAAAAAAAAAGTAACTGCTATCCACGTTACAACAGTAAATTTATTATCATACATACACCCTCCCACAAAACCCACATACATACTTCCATATTTTACTTCATCATCCCCATACCGGTCACCGTCCTATTAGGCATAAAAAAATGCAAACTTATTTTCTGTGTTATCTGTTAACCATATTATACCGTTTAACTTTTTTTCCTTGTAATGTTTTCATAAGGTGTGGAGATAGATCACCCGTGCGTTAAAAGTACAGTGACCAAAGGACAAATAATACCTCATCATACTAAATATCAATGTATTGTGGCGATTGTATTGGCACAATTATACTTTATTTATACCTATGTATACTGAATATCTACCTACCAAATTTACTTAACTATTCTCAGCTTTTAAAATAATATAAGACATCTCTATAATTGGCTTTGATATGTGTAATGCTTTTAAGCAATTTGTGAAATAGCTGTTGAGATGAAATAAAATAAAATATTGTCTTATTGCAGTGGTTCTTAACCTGGGTTCGATCGGACCCCAGGGGTTCGGTGGAGGTCAAGAACCCCGACTTATGATTCGTGGTGACACCTTTCTTTATTATAATATAGGTATTATATTCTTGTCTCAACTGTATATTATGTCTATTTATTTATTCATCTTTCTGTACATAATATAAACAAATATATTGTACACTGGCGGGCTTATTGCTATTAGGCAATTTCTTCCAACCAACCAGATAACAAAGTATGACAAAATTGTGTAACAAAAAAAGAATAAGAGTAAAAGTAAACCTTCCTTGTCGGCCTTCGTGGCTCAGATGGTTGGGTATCAGACTACTGATCCAAAGGTCCCGGGTTCGATTCCCGGTGGAACCACAGTTTTGAATTGTGTTTTCAGTCTGAATCTGTGAGACGATTAATATCGTTAGTCTCCAGAATGTGGCAACTTGTTATTGGGTGCGTGTTAAATTAATATTTGACATAGTACCTGTTAGTTGCCCGAGAAGCAATATTAAATAAATAAATAAAAACAAAGAAAATATATATAACACTAAGATACTATTAAACAAAAAATAATAATAATTCATAACAAAAAAAGGATAGGGTAGGGACAAGGAGAGGAAATTGGGATCAGGTGTTCAGGGATAAATATTCCTTCTTTAGTTTTTTCTTGAAAATATAAAGTGAGTTAGACAACACAATTTCCGGACTAAGGCTATTGTCGGCCTCCATGGCTCAGTGGGTTGGGTATCTGACCCCTGAGCTAAAGGTCCCGGGTTCGATTCCCGGTGGAGACACAGTTTTTAAATTGTGTTTTCAGTCTGGATCTGTGAGACGATAAATATCGTAAGTCTCCAGAATGTGGCAACTTGTTATTGGGTGCGTGTTAAATTAATATTTGACATAGTACCTGTTAGTTGCCCGAGAAGCAATATTAAATATTCCATAATCTTTCTGGTTGTACTTCGAACAAAGAGCTGAGAAATTATGGATAGGGATGGATAGAGTTGTACGTTCAGCAGATCAGAGTGGAAGTCCATGATTGGATAAATAAGTGAATTTGCTTTTGAGGTACTGTGGCAGGTTTTGATTCGAGAGAATAATGACAAAATGTGTATATTGCGCCCCTGGCGTATCCTGGACCAACAAAGAAGAAGGTAAGATGATATAATATGATCAAATTTTTTGAACCCAAAGATGAATCTGATACATGTATTCTTGTGACGTTCAAGTTTATTGAGATGCATTTCATTAGCATACATCGGCATAATCAAACAATGGAAGAAGAAATGATTGAGCTAGAGTTATTTTACAACGGAATGGAAGAAATATTTAGTACTACTTAAATGCATTGTGTTATTTAGTACTACTAAATGCATTGTGTATGGCAAATTAAGCTTCATTACTGGCATAAGTTCTTTATTAATTTTATTTCCTACTAACATTCTGTTTTTATATTCTCATTGAATAACTATGTAGGTAGATAAACATATTTTTTTAACATATTTATGAAGGTACTTATATTTATTTATTTCATTTCAGTAAACTACAGCTTTGTAAATTTGTGGTTACATATTATATGGTGCTATTAAAATTAGTACAGGCCAATGATGTTTTCTTCTAATTAAAATAATAAAGTAGAAATAATATTTTGAATAACAATAATAAGAGAAAAATATGATTGATATAAAAAAAAACAATACAAAATAAGAATAAAATGAGGAAATAGAGGGATTATTGGTGTAATGGAAAGAGCTTGTTTGAAGGAGTTAGGGAACTGGTTTTAAAATATCTTTATTTGTTTACGGTAAGTTTCTAAGGAGTCATGGAAAATGTCTGTGTGATTAAATTTTAGATTGTTGTCATGTTGAATTCTGTAAATATTCGAGTTGTATCTGTAATTAGTATAGCAAGTAGGTAAGTAGATGAAATAAATTTTTCAAACGGGTTTGCCTGTTATAATAATATTATAGAACTAAACAATATTGCTTCACCACCATTTTTAACTCATGTTAGTTCGTCATGAGAGTAAATTTAAATCTAATGCTGTACAAATAGTTTTTTCTTTAAATTAAACATCAGACAATTTTAAAAATCGCTTATTTTTTATATTTGTAAAGATTTTAGTTATTTTCGTTTTCCTCGTAAGTAAATCAATATGAAATACGCCACATTAACCTTGACGAAACGTCAAACAACTGTGATTTGTAGATTCGACCAGCCCTCTACCAGACGAAATTATTCCGTTGACATTGCCTTAAAATCACCTGCGGAATTCGCTCATACTACCACTTTTAAAATTTTAGTGATATTTGTGTGATATGGTATGGAAATTATATACCCGAAACGCTCGTACTACGACATTGTGATTAGTCAAACCGTTTCCGTTGGGGATATGGGAGAAATCTCACTGTATCTCGTACTACGCGCCCAAATTCCTTTTCCTACAGCAAAAAATAAGGAGTGTCTCGTCGGGACAGTAAAACAAATGGCTGCCATAGAAAAAAACATTATATTGAAATGCATAGACAGCGCACATATAAATATCGCCAAATATCTTGAATCAGGCTTCCGGGTGAGCAGAGCGCAAATTTGTGTGTTTTGCTTCGTTGGTATACGTGCAAATCGCCCCCTTCTTTGCGAAATGGCTCAAGATATTTGACGTCAACGAAATTCTAACAGCCAGTGGATGAAAATAAAAACATCTTTGGTTTATAGAGAATAAGGACTTTAATATAATATGACATGTCTTCAAGTTTATTTTAGGAAAAAAAAAACATTTTGTACATGAAGATTTTGAAAATATATGTATTATAAAAAGAATAATTGCTGTTCCACAGTGAAATCATTGATTTTTTTCTTTTTACATATCTTATTTGCATATAATTGAATTACAGGAACTTTGTAACTGGACAACATAGAAGTGGTTTAATTAATTTAGATTGAATTTTCAGCAGCGAATACTATAAAATAATAATAAGTATTTATAATACAATTCTTATCTTCCCCAGCCATTTTGTAATATGCATTATGAAGTCTGTTAAAAATGTAAATGCAAAAATTGCAAAATAAGTGACAGCTAAAAAATCATAGAGAATTGACAAGCGAAATAATTTTGTTTTTTCTATGGCAGCCGTTTGTTTTACTGCCCCGAGACAGTCCTAAAAAATATTATGTTACTGGTGTTTCTTTTTCAATTCCTATTTTTTAACCAGTAATATTCATTTTTGGCTTATATGTTGTATTACTGTCTGCCTGTCCTATGTATTGAATTGGCTGTATGTTTGTTTTCAATCAATAAAATAAAATAAAATGTATGTTATAGACAAAAATTAATTAAAACTTACCGGTTGTATGTGATCCAACATGTTGACATCGAGAAAATTTCTACTGAAGATCGTTCACCTTCTGAAACAAATATAAATAAAAATATATTAGTACTGATTAAGGATACCTAATAAATAAATAATTTGGAATTGAAATCAATGTTTTAAGATAAAAAAAAAAATATACGAGGAAATGTAAAACGTATGAAATATGTGAGGTTCGTATTCGTCCCGAATTATGACGTCAGTGGAGCTAGTATATTGTAGTTACACTCTAAAAATTCAGGGCAATATTGTAATATTTTGCGATGGTATAATATTGCTATCACAATTTTAGTAAAAAATGTTTGTTTCATAATATAGAAATATATACAAAAAGGAAATTTAGATTTTTTGAGGTTGCACTGGAGGAATTCTTTACAACCAGCCGAATCGATTGGAGCGCATATCTCAAAATACCTAAATTTTGAGATGTTATGGTATTGCTCTGGCACAGCGATATGTAAGAATATTATAGAACTCCAAACGAAAATTGTTTCCATGATATGGGTATTCATGAGGGTTTTGATTCCATCGTTTGACCAGACTTATCATTACATATTATAGAACTCCATATGATAATTATATCCATAATATGGGTAATCACGAGGGTTTTGATTTCGTTGGTTGGACCAGATTTGCTTCCACATTTGCCCCACTGATGTCACCATTCGTTTTTTCTATGATTATTGATTCTTCTACTCATTTTTTTTTGGGGAGGGGTTTCTTTTACGGAAATTCTTGATATATCAGTATTTATTGTTTTTTTAGCAATTAAACATATGTAAATTAACACAATTCCATCCAAGTTATTGGTGTTTCCAGAAATAATATTATTATTGAATCTATTTTTACTGCCATCAAACGCAGAAGTATCCACAACAAAATAAAACTTTGTCACGCTAGTCTATGAAAAAATACTTTAGCACAATTCTTCTTCTTCTTTTATGTAGATCTTTGGATTTGTTTTAAGAGGTCTGCTCCTCCTGCGAAGTGCACTGAAAAAAAATATTATGACAACCGATCTGGCTACCTGCGTTTTAGCTAAACCTCTGTTATTATTAAGAATGGTTTTATTTATGATTGTACTGCTTGGCTTCGTGCAAAAAACCAAATGTTTTCGAGTCACTATAGTTCGGTTAATTTTAACATGAAATTTTGTTATTATTACAATCAGTGTGGATTGCCAGCTGTCCCTCCATCTTTATGACGGTCTTCCTTGAGGGCGGGTTCCGTTAGGCTGATTGTGCAGCACGATGAGGAAGTCTGGTGCTGTTCATCCTTTGGACGTGACCATACCAATCCCTTCTCCTCCGTTGCCTACTCCATCTGATGATGTCATCAACCTCACATATTTCCCTTATTCTGATGTTCCCCACTCGGTCTCACTAGGTTTTGCCTGCTATCATTCTCAGTGTCCTCATTTCTGAAGTCCTCAGCCTTTGCTTACTTCTGACTGTACTAGCACAATACAAAAAAAAAATCAAAAGTATTTCAAAGAATGCTAGGAGATGGTAAAGAAAATATCACGACTTTATATAGAAATGATGGAAGTGTGAGCAAATAACATGGCGGAGCTCCCTAGTATCGTAGAAGCCTTCTATACTAAACTATACTCTAGCCAGATACAAGAGGAAAGAAGAACTGAGGCACCCAGACCAAGAATCATGAACGTTGGCTCAGAAGATCTCCCAGAAATCACCAAAGATGAAATTTTTCATGTCACGAAGAAAATGAAAAACAGCAAGTAACCAGGAGACGATGAAATAGTGATTAAAGAGATAAAATTTGGTGGGGAAGATCTTATAAATATAATCACAGGCTTGTTTAACAAATGCTTGGACAGTGGAATAATACCAACGGATTGGAATAATGCCATTATTACTTTATTATTTAAAAAGGGAGATAAAAGACAATTGGAAAAATATAGACCCATTAGTATACTTTCACATCTATACAAGTTGTTCACACGAGTAATAAATAACAGACTAACAACAAAACTGGATAGTTACCAACCAAGAGAGTAGGCTGGCTTTCGAAAGGGATATGGAACTAATGACCACTTACAAACCCTGAAAAACATAATACAGAAACACAACGAATACAATATGCCATTGGTTCTTGCATTTATAGACTTTGAGAAGGCATTTGATTCAGTTGAGATTTGGGCAGTTATGAAGGGTTTGGAAAACTGCAGAGTGGACTATAGATATTCTAGTATGTATCCTGAAAAACATATATGACAAAGCAACTTCCACAATACAGTAACATGAGCCTACTCCAAAAATTAATATAAAAAGAGGAATTAGGCAGGGAGATACGATCTCGCCCAAATTATTCACCCTGGCATTAGAAAACGTTTTCCGAGAATCAGACTGGACCAACTATGGGATCAACATAAACGGAAAAAACTGAACAACCTTAGATTCGCTGATGACATTGTCCTATTTGCCAATACAGAGCAAGAAATTAAATTAATGTTAACCGACATCAAGAATCAATGCATTAGAGTGGGACTAAAAATGAACATTAATAAGACAAAGTATGTCCTCTATAGGTTCAGAACCCATAAAAATTGATGGTCAAGATTATTATTGGCAGAGAAGAATCATATATGTCTACCTCGGTCACACCGTGAAACTGGGAAGATATAATTTAGAAGCTGAAATAGAAAGAAGAAGAGGTCTAGGATGGGCAGCGTTCAGCAAATGTTCTTAAATCTACAAATATCCCAATCCACTTAAAGAAAAAAGTTTTTGACGCTTGTGTACTCCCTGTGCTCACTTATGGCTTTGAAACATCCGCATTTACTAAGAAAATGATGGAAAAGCTAAGAGTGACAAAAAGAGCGATGGAAAGAAAAATGTTGAATATCTCGTTAAGGGACCACAAAACTAATGAATGGATTAGGAAGAACACAGGAGTAGCGGATGTGGCCAAAAGAATAGCGGAGTTAAAGTGGAGTTGGGCGGGTCATATATCTCGGATGTCAGATGGACATGGACAAAAATTGTGATGGACTGGAGGCCAAGAACGGGAAGCAGAAGCGTGGGAAGGCCCCAGACCAGATGGTCCGATGACATCAAAAAAGTGGCAGGTCCTAAATGGCAAAGAATGGCACAGGATAGAGACCAGTGGAAGTCCAAGCGGAGGCCTTTGTCCAATACTGGACTCAAGAAGAGGCTGAGTAAGTAAGTACGAGTAAAGTAAGTATGCAGATTTGAATCATGATCTCTCTATATCTGAAAAATAGGGTTAAACAAAATATAAGCGATTTGGGCGTTGGCCGTGATGGGCGACGGAGTCTTTTAAAATTGTTGTGAACTTTCATTTTGCGAAATACCTACGTTAAAAAATAATTATTATTGTAAACTTTATGCTTTTGTGTTGTACAATCGCGAATTTATCGAATTCCCTTTTCTCCGGATTTTCTGGCACGGGGAATTTCGTTTATCCATTTTTTTCTCTTTTCGAGAAACAAAAATTTTTCGTCGAAATTTTCTTTTCGAAATGGTTATTAATATTAAGTATTATTAGTTCGCCATTTATTTCCCTTTTTGAATTTTACATAATTACTAAACCGATTTTTTTCACCTGGAGAACTTAACAAAAAATTCAATTGTTTTTCGAGCCGCGAACTGTGTACGTTTGGACTGAATTTTTGAGAAATTTTCAATCGACGAAAATTAAGTTATGAATATTTAATTGATATTTTTAATAGCTTGTCTAGGGCAAGTTCAACAAGGAATATTGACTCAAAACGAACTTTTCCTTAATCAGTATGAATTGTGTCTAATGGGTTCATTTGGTTATATATTTGACTAATACACCAATCTAATACATTGTAGCTGCGCTCCTGATTATCTGCAATGTGCATATTCTCGTTAGTTTCCCAAGATAAGTTCGGGCAAACGAAGCAGGTACTTCATTCACGCGTCAACCGCTTAAGTTGAAGGCACTATCACGATAGTCGCGGTTTTATTTACATAGTATAGAAATAAAACAAAAAAATAAAGTATTACAATAAACAAAGTGTATGAAAAGAATAAAACAAAAAATTTAAAATCAATTAAGAAAGTTCACAATACATATACACACATACAAAACATATCTATAGGTAATAGAAATTAAATATATTAAAAACAATTTTGATAATGGGAAAATAAAAAAATGCAGAGAATCGACCAGAAACAATAGAAATGGCTATTAAAACAATACAAGTTATGGTGCCTTACTATTGTTAGATTCCCAGTATGTTATTTTTTCAAAGAGATCTTGGTCATATCCCTGATGTTTCTCATTTAAAAAGATCTGAAGTAAATGACAGTCCACGAGTGTGAATCTTCCATTCAAATTCGTCGATTTTTCTTTTTGCACTATAGTACCGAGATTACTAATCTAGAGGGCTCCATGAGCTACTTTTCGTGCTATGCATTTTTTTCTTGTTGCTCACTTAGCCTTCTGTGAAGGGGCCGTTTACAGCCCCCATATGCGGAGCGGGTGGTGGAAGAAGCGAATGTTATACGACCCTTATCACCTACATATAAATGATATTAAAGAGTTTCATTGTATTTATTCCATTAACAGCTCTCAATAATATACAATTGTTGATCATGCTAGTAATCTTTAAATTGAAATCTGCTAATTTAATATCTACATTATAAGGAACTGACTTAGATTTTTGCAATATTTGGAGGTTGATGTGTGAATCATATTTGGAGGTAGATGTGTGAATCTTATGAACACTTACATAAAATCTTAACATAATTTTGATATTTAATTCTTTCAAATAACCAATAAACGTTTACTCCCAAAACACTATCTCCCACAGACGGAACCGTTAGTGGCAAATTAAACTAAAATGTTTTAATTTTAATAGGTCTCAGTTACTTTTTTAAGAAAACTTTTTGGAGGTTGATGTGTGAATCATATTTGGGGGTAGATGTGTAAATCTTATGAACACTTACATAAAATCTTAACATAATTTTGATATTTAATTCTTTCAAATAACCAATAAACGTTAACTCCCACAGACGGAACCGTTAGTGGCAAATTATACTAAAATGTTTTAATTTTAATAGGTCTCAGTTACTTTTTTTAGAAAACTTTTTGGAGGTTGATGTGTGAATCATATTTGGGGGTAGATGTGTAAATCTTATGAACACTTACATAAAATCTTAACATAATTTTGATATTTAATTCTTTCAAATAACCAATAAATGTTTACTCCCACAGACGGAACCGTTAGTGGCAAATTATACTAAAATGTTTTAATTTTAATAGGTCTCAGTTACTTTTTTAAGAAAACTTTTTGGAGGTTGATGTGTGAATCATATTTGGGGGTAGATGTGTGAATCTTATGAACACTTACATAAAATTTTAACATAATTTTGATATTTAATTCTTTCAAATAACCAATAAATGTTTACTCCCACAGACGGAACCGTTAGTGGCAAATTATACTAAAATGTTTTAATTTTAATAGGTCTCAGTTACTTTTTTAAAAAAACTTCAAGTAAGATCCAATCGAAATCAAGCACGTACATGCAATTTTGATGTCATCAATCAACACTAGCAATTACCAAGCATCGTGACGGGGTCTGCTTTCCGGGAGGCCTAGCCAAGATGACAAGTTAAAAGTTAACGATTGAAGAAACGTTGCATGGTTGGTTGGTTCGTGCGTTATTTTTTTTCTATGGGATTTGACGTATGATTAAATCACGTCGAACTGACTCATGAACGTTTCTACAAACGTGAACTTTTAAATTGTCATCTTGGGTAGGCACCCAGGTCATATTCCTCCACTTTGTCCCGTCCTGGACTTTATCCTTAGTAATTTCGCATTATTCAGCATCTCGCTTAACCACATCACGGACGACACGGATGTCAGTCCTGAGGGTAAAGCAGTCGCTTCAAAATCGGACGTCCAAGTAAATCCAAGTTATAACAGAGATGAGAACATACCGGGTAAAAGCAGGCTGAACTCTTATCTTGTCGGGTCCCCCCGACGTTAACTATAACTGAATCGCTTATTTCGAAAACGACCAAAGTATGAATTTTATGATTTTACAGGAGAGAGTAAAAACTTTCTCTTGAAAAAAAATCATATGTAATGAAGTTATATTTGATTGTCATATTGTAATGACCATTAAATAACATTAGTTTAACTTGCATTCATATAAATTGGGCATTCTGATGCATATTTATATGGGTTTTAAATTTTCATACTTTGGTTGTTTTCGAAACAAATGGGTCTTACCACTTTGGTTGTTTTCATAATAAAAGACATAAAATTACAAGTAAGAAAAGGATAGGAAAACAAAAGTAATAATGAAATATATGTTGTTTTTTTTTTTTTACAAAATATAATTTATATGAGTATATCAACATCTTCTTGGCTCGTTTTTGTATGCCACTGAACAATATAGTCCCAAAATATTTTGTGCTCTTCAGGTATATATTGAATTATCTTCTTAATATCATCATTTTCTTTTAATTTATTGGAGTATATCCCTCTACATATGCTTTTTCTGTAGGAGGTACAGGGGAGCAGATTCCCTTACCCAAGAAAATTTTTTGGTTGTTTTCGAAATAATCGATTCAACTTAGAAGAAACTATTCCTGTCCAGATTGCTGTGGAACAATTCCTTCACACCCCTCATTCCAGTCCATTCCGTGTTTCGGAGCCAGGCTAGCTGCTTCCTTCCAATCCCTCTACGTCCATCAATCTTTATCTTTAGAACTCTACGCGACAGAATAAAAAAAACATTCAGGTATATAAATAAGTGGGGTTTTAAACGCACCATACAGTTGTATCGCTGCCACCGCGAAGGGAGGTTGTGTTAGTATGCTCACTCGCCGCCACACTCGCCGTTAAGTGATATTATTGTTCCGTGATTTTCTGGTGTTGGAATCGCTCAAGGGAAGTGATTTTTTCTTTATAATAGTATTGTTGTTTGATGTTTTTCTTTCTCATTTCTATGTAAAATTTATTCTTTTTCAGTTATTCTATACCTATATTACTTATTTATCTTTTGATTTTTATTTTGATTTATTTATTCCGTTCGTGGTAACGAATTTTCGTTTATTTATATACATATATAGGTGCATTCCTATCTTATTTAACTTTGTTATTCTTTTTGTTAGTGAAATTTTTATTTTTGTTTCGATCTTGTCATAATGGAAGAAATCCATAAACCTCCTGACCCACCTGACGACATAACAATCCAACCGAATTCCTCTGCCGCAAAACCTAATAAAAGAAGACGCGAAGGAAACGATTTTCCTTCTCCTTCTTCCCCTACTTCCAAGTATCCTGATGTATCTGAAGCTTCTCACGCTAGTCCCTTAAATCTGAAGTACAGCAGTAACTCTCTCCCTCCCTTTTTGGTTTATGTCCAGAATGTGGACAATGATGCTTCTCTGCACCCTATGAAATTCGGCCAAATCCTCTACAAAAACAAAATTGTTAATGTCTCTCCCGGCGGTGTCAAAGCCGAGGGAAGAAACAAGATTTCCGTCTCCTTCACAAACCCCAATGCTGCTAATTCCTTTGTAGATTCTTCAATTCTTACCTCTAATAACCTTAAAGCATATATTCCATCTTTTAAACTTACAAAAATGGGCTTAGTAAGAGGCATCTCCACCGAACTGTCAAATGATGACATTATAGAAAATGTGTCTGTGCCATCCCAATTTGGAAAAATAATCAAAGCCAGACGTTTGAATTATAAAGATTCCTCGTCTGGATCTATCGAATGGAAACCCTCTCAAACGGTTGTTTTGACCTTTGAAGGTCAGACTCTTCCGAAGAACGTCTACCTCTATAACTCTTTGCCAGTTGAGCTATATACATTCCCAACAGTTCTTTGTTTCCGATGTTGCCGTTACGGTCACACTAAATCCCAATACCGTTCTCAGCCTCGATGCTTCAAATGTGGGGAATCCCATTTGGGGGAAACCTGTGCATCAACAAAACCTGTTTGTATTAATTGTTCCGGTGCTCATCCTGCTTCTAGTCTCTTTTGTCCCGAATTTTCGAGACAAAAAAACATTAAACACTCAATGGCCTCCGAAAACATTTCTTACGTAGAAGCGTCAAAATTATACCCAACAAGTAAAATGAGTTACACAGAAGCTACATCGGCTTCTTCCTCCACGCCTATTTCCATTCCTTCACGTAATCAATCCTTTAAAATGACTCTTAAAAACATTCCGAAAGAACAAAGACCTAAAGTTTCTCCACATTTTGACAAAGCCAGTCATGAAAATCTTCTTTCATACACAAATGGCCAAGCTACAATGCCTAGTGACGGCTGCGCCATGCGTTGCAACCCAGAACCTTTCAACAAATCCAACGACCTGACGTCAATCATCCCCATGATAGCCCAAATCCTAATTTCTTTATTTTCTGACATCGATAACTTACCGTCCTACGCTGCCAACTCTCTTCCATTCCTCAACGATCTAGTGCAATATAATGGCTCCACATCCAAAAACAAAGAATAATAACTCAATCTGCATATTACAATGGAACAGCAGAAGTCTAGTTTCGAATAAAATAGACTTTTGCTATATTTTAAAAACATACAATATTAATATTGCTGCGGTATCAGAGACCTGGCTTAAACCAGGATCCGATTTTTTTATCCCCGGTTACACGATTCTACGAGACGATCGATATGATGCTCATGGAGGAGCTGCGTTAATATTTAAATCTTCATTGCCATATAATGTAATAAATATCCCCTCACATTCTAATATCCAAGTAGTTGCTGCTAACATAAATAATATAAGTTACATCTCAACTTACTGTCCACCTAACACTTTTTTTGATCCTAACTACTGGAATTTATTGATATCATTATGTTCCTCTCAAATATTTATATTAGGTGACTTTAATGCCCACTCGCCTTCCTGGGGATGTGTTTCTCAAAACAGTTCAGGCGACTCAATTTTGACGTTTTGCGATGATAATAATATGTGTATCTTGAACAATGGCTCACCAACTAGATTTACTTCACCATCACAAAATCAAAGTGCAGTTGACCTTTCCTTGTGTTCTACCAATCTTGCTACCTCCACTTCCTGGACCGTCATGGATGACACCTTTTCTAGTGACCATTTCCCAATAATTCTAAACTATTCTCCTAGTCCATCGTTTTCAACAACATATACAAAAGTCAGTAAATTCAAATTGAATTTAGCAGATTGGTATAACTTTCATAAAATCTTAAAAGAATCCGTTAGCACTCTTCCACCTCTTATGTTTCCAGAGGATTTAAATACAATTTTCTCTAAACTATTATCAGTTATTAAATCAGCTGCCGAGTCTTGCATTCCAAAAACAAAAAAATCGAAAAAATCTAAAACTCTCCCGCCATGGTGGGACGACGAATGCTCAGAACTCATTCTAGAGAGAAAAAAAGCCATGAAAAAATACAGGAAAAATATGTCACTGTCCAATTTTCTTAATGCAAAAAATATTCAAGCATTAACTAAGAAAACTTTAAGAAAAAAAAAACGTCAAGGCTGGTATGACTTCTGTAATTCCCTTTCTCCAGAATCTTCTTCTTCTCAAATCTGGAATAAAATTCATAGATTTCGTGCATCATATTCTCCTACATATACTAACTCCCAGGATGACTGGATAATGTCATTTACCGATAATTTGGCCCCTGCCTACGTTCCAAGCTTTGAAGAGGTATGCAACTCTTCTCATAATTCACAGCCCGCCTCCTGGCTAACCTCTCCATTTAAAATAGAAGAATTATTAATTCAAATTCAGTCATTATGTAATACGGCTCCAGGAGTGGATGGTATTTCAAATATATTTTTTCAAAAATTTCCTGCTAATCTTCTGTCATACCTTTTAGATATGTACAACCTAATTTTACAAATAGGATTCGTACCTTCAGAATGGAAGACCCAGATAGTTATTCCAATTTTGAAACCGGGTAAAGATGCAAAACTTGGTTCTTCCTATAGACCTATTGCACTTTCATCTTGTTTCTTAAAATTATTAGAGCGTATGTTGGAAAAACGATTAGATTGGTATATAGAACATAATAACCTTCTTTCGACTTCACAATTTGGTTTCCGAAAATCAAAATCTTGTCTTGATAACCTGAGTATTTTAACAACTGACATTCGGACTGCTTTCTCTAAACAAGAATCTACTGCAGCAGCCTTTTTAGATATATCTGGCGCATATGATAACGTTCAGCTTCCTGTACTGAAAAATAAATTATCTACAATAGGTATTCCGGATCAACT
Organism: Molanna angustata; assembly: GCA_963576475.1. NCBI lineage: Eukaryota > Metazoa > Arthropoda > Insecta > Trichoptera > Molannidae > Molanna > Molanna angustata. The sequence goes on from OY754989.1 coordinate 19,649,496, forward strand.
GTGTCGTCTCATTCATAACATATTTTCCGAACGCACTATTAATATCAATAGAAATAATATAAATATATCAAGAACCATATGGAAAGGATTACCTCAGGGCTCCGTATTAAGTCCTATTTTATTTAATGTCTACTGTTCAGATCTCGAATCGAAACTCCCTGATAAGGTTTCCTTTGTTAATTATGCTGACGATATTGGCATATATGTTTCAAATAAATTTATTGATATATCCGTAAAGGATTTAACTATGGCTATCAAAATAATCAACAAATGGGCTCTTAAAAATGGTCTCCAGGTTTCCCCTCAAAAAAGTAAGGTTGTAATTTTTACTCGTAAACACAAAACTCCCACAGTAAACATAATTATTGACAATATTCAAATTCCTGTGTTAAATCAAGTTAAATTTCTGGGCTTAATTTTAGACAGAAAAATGTCATGGAAACCTCACATTGAGCATGCTATTGCCAAATGCGAAAGAAATTTAAACCCTCTTCGAGCCGTTTCCCGAGTGTGGTGGGGTTCTCACCCATCATGCATGAAAATCCTTTACAATTCTCTGGTTCGTGGTGTCCTTGATTTTGGTAGCTTTCTTTGGGACCCGATCCCTTCATTTCTTCAACTTAAACTTGAAAGAATTCAATCAAAGGGCCTGAGACTGGTTCTCGGCGCTATGCGTTCAACACCCATTAATGCTCTTCAAGTGGAGGCACTAGACATGCCTCTTAATCTTCGTAGAGAATAATTGGCAGTCAAATTTCTCACAAAGCGGATAAATATTAATACACACCCCATCATGCGTAAACTATCATCCTTGCTATCTCTATGTCAATCCACTAGATTCTGGGCCAAAAAACCATATCCTCACTTATGCTTAGCATATTTAAAGCTCCGTGATAGAATAACCGATTCTCCTAACTATTCTTGCCTGCCATACTACCAAACTCCCTTTAAGGTTAATTTCATTATTCCCAATATAATTGAAAATATTGGCATCAACAAATCGACTCAATTACCCCCCCACACCATTAACAAAATCTTCAATAACATAGTAAATTCTAAATGGCCGTCACATCTTAAAATTTATACTGATGGGTCAAAAATGTATCCAAATGGACCATGTTGCTCCGCAGTGTACATTCCTTCCTTAAATACTGAACTTCTCTTTAAGCTTCCCCCTGGGTCATCTGTCTATTCAGCGGAGTGTTTGGCGATAAGAGAAGCATTAAAACTTCTAGACTCTCTTCCCCATTCAAAAATTCTGATCCTTTCTGATTGCTTAAGTTCCCTCAAATCCTTATCCAACGATCTCTCCAAATTTCCAGACAACGAACTACTTTGCTCTATCAGATATCTCATGTGTAGTCTTATAGAAAAAGACCATGAAATTATACTAGCATGGATCCCTTCCCACGTAGGTATAAATGGGAACGAGATCGCGGATAAATTAGCAAAACAAACCTCCAGTTCTGATGCCTCTTATTTTAACAATTCCCTTTCCATCCAAGACACAATTCGTTCTCATTGTAACATTGCCAAAAATAAATGCCAAGACCTGTGGAAAATAACTTCTGAAACCAAAGGAACATACTACTATAATATCCAATTAAACATTCCATCTTTCCCATGGTTTCATAAAAAAAAAATGTCCAAAAGAGAGATCTCTAATATCTCGAGAATGAGATTGGGTCATTGCTCAATTGCCTCTCACCTTTATAAAATAAATATAAAAGAAAACCCTTCTTGTGCATGCGGGGCAGAATTGGAATCACTCGATCACGTGTTCTTTGAATGCCCGATGCACTACGAATATGACATCTATCCCAACTTAAAAGTCCCTCTACCAGTCAACATGTCGCATCTCTTATCACTAAACTCTCTTGCTATTTATTCCGCAATATCCAAATTTATCCTTATCAATTGTATTAATCTGTAAATCGTAACATTCAATAACTTATTTTTTATCTTTTCTTCCATTTGCCACAAATCACTCTTATAAGGGTGGGTTGCCTAATATTTAAAAAAAAAAAAAAAAAACGCAACATACCCACTGTACACAATACACAACCTCCAAGAACAACAAGATCCTCTACCACCATCACAATAAATATCCCGAAGTTGCAAACTACTCATGGACAAAGACATTTTAAATACTATGCCATCAAACTACATTATTCCCTACCAACCTCACTAAAACTGCTACCACAAAACAAACCGTCACAAATATACAAGAAACACGTAACAGCATGGATATATAACACCGGCTCAGATCAAATCAATAACATATTTACACCCAATCAAATATAATTAAACTTCGATTTTTTAACCGTTTTGGCATGTGAATTTTGCCCTAAACCACTATATTTTGAGTCACTATGCGACATGTTTCGGCAGTGCTGTCCTGCTAGCCGGCTAGTCTCAACTAGCCGGTCGATGGCAGGACAGCACTGCCGAAACATGTCGCATAGTGACTCAAAATATAGTGGTTTAGGGCAAAATTCACATGCCAAAACGGTTAATATGAACAACCACAAAATATCCGCAGAGTATTTAAACTATATTCGATTTTTTTCATCATTAATTTTTTTTTTTTTTTAATACGGCGCTGGCCGATTTACTAATGATATTAATAACAATTAAGCACTACAAATAATAACACTCAATTATTATTATTACCATTATACACTTCCTCAAAAGAATTAGCAGATCAATGCGTAAATTGTAAATTATTTAAAAGAGCAAAATAAAATGCAACAAACGCATCATCAAGCTTTCAATTGGGAATAGTTCACCCATCCAGATACTTAACATATCAAAGGATTAGGCTCTGAGGAGGTCTCTATACTACCTAACAACCCTACTGATTCCCGAATATTAACGTTTAAAAAATCTTTAACGATTCTACATGTATTCATAATTACCGTTTTTTGCATTTTTATTATTAAATTTTTCGATAAATCTATAATTTCTAAATTACGGATTAACGATTTTGGAATAATGCCAGTGGCTGAAATAATGAACGGTAATATTATTATTTTACGAGAATGCCAAAGTCTTTTAATCTCATTACCTAAAGCGGTGTATTTTCTAATTTTTTCATCAAAAGTTTTTATAATATTACTAGAATTTGGAATAGCCACGTCGCAAATATATGTTATTTTTTTAATTTTATCATGTATTATTAAATCGGGTCTGTTATGTTGAATTGACCGGTCAGTTAATATTGTTTTATCGTAATAAAGCGAAATATTATTATTTTCTAAAAATGAAATCGGATCATATTCATAATATGGTTTTATGTTTATCGCGTCAATTAATTTATATTTAATAGCTAAATTTTGATGTATTATTTTTGCTACTTGGTTATGTCTAAATGTATATTCTGATTGCGCGAGAAAAGAACAGCCCGATATTATATGATCGATTGTTTCCGGAAAAGCCAAACATTTCCTACAACTATCATCAACTACATTTATGTCTTTTATTATATATTTTTGATAATTTTTAGTTTTTATTACTCTATCCTGAATTGCTATTATAAAACCTTCTAAATCCGCGTCCAAATCACCAATACTCAACCATTTGTTTGACCAAATTTTGTCAACATAAGGTTGGTTGAGAAATTTTGGATGTATAGAATGAATTATTTTATTTAGCCACGAATTTAGAAGGTCGTCATTTATATTTATAATATTGTTATTGGCATTCTCGTAATTTAAATTTAATGTTGTTAAATTTTTGTCCGCCTCACAGATTACTTTATGCATTAAAGAACTATCAGATTTTTTGTGAAAGAAAGTTTTTAGCGATTCAATTTGATTATTATGTAACGATGTTATTTTTATTATACCCCTACCTCCTAAATTCCTAGGCAAATTGATTCGTTCAATCGCGGAATTAGGATGATGACAACGAAATTTAGTTAAACGCGTTCTAATTGTTCTTTCTAAACTATCTACATCTGTTTTTGACCATTTAATAATTCCAAAAGAATATGTCAATATCGGTATTGCCCAAGTATTAATAGCTTTAGTTAAGTTTTTAGCTGACAGATTGCATTTAATTATTTTCGTAATTCTATCTTTAAATTTTATATTAATATCAAATTTTATTTTCGTGTGGTCTAATTTGTTAGACTGCGGATAACCTAGATATTTATAAACCTCCAACCCTTTCAAACTATCTATTTGAAAATTTCTTTGAATATCACCACCCATTTCTAATATTTTACCCTTTTCGACATGTAAAGTTTTACATTTATCTAAACCGAAAGACATTCTAATATCATCTGAAAATGCTTTTATTATCCTAATCATTTTTTCCAATTCTGAATCAGATTTAGCATATACTTTTATATCATCCATATATATTAAGTGCGAAATTTTAATATTAGACCGTGGATGACCGTTAATTTTTATTCCATACTTAGATTCATTTAACATTTTAGAAAGCGGATTAAGAGCTAAACAAAACCAAAGTGGACTCAATGAATCTCCCTGAAAAATTCCGCGTTTTATTTTAATTCCTGGAATAGATATTTTATTAGAATTTAAATTTATTTTTAAATCTGTATTCCAGCCTAACATAATACATTTTAAAAAGTTTATTAAAATTGGGCTAATTTTGTATATTTCTAATATTTTTATAAGCCACGAGTGCGGTACACTATCAAAAGCTTTTTTATAATCAATATATCCTACATGTAAATTACGATTTTTAGTTTGTATTTGTTTAAGAATTACTGAATCAATTATTAGTTGTTCTTTACATCCTAAATATTTTCTACGACATCCTTTTTGTTCTTCCGATAAAATATTTTTTTCATCTACGTGTTTATAAATTAAATCCGTCATACAGGAAGTTAAAATTTTATAAATCGTAGGTAAACATGTTATCGGTCTAAATTGAGAAGGATTATTAATATTTTCATTTTTAGGTAAAAAATATGTTATTCCTTTAATAAGAAAATTTGGAATATTTTGAGGATGTCGTATTAATTTTGATAAATTTTTAGCCAAAAGTGGATGTAAAGAAGTGAAACGTTTATACCAAAAGTTATTTATTCCGTCGCAACCCGTGGCTTTCCAGTTATGAGATTTTTTAATATTTTTTGTTAATAAATCTAAAGTTATTTCAGAGAAACTCATTTCCTCCACATCAGCAAAATTCAGCTCCTCATCTTTTATCCACGGGCCCGAATTGTTATGTTTTATATCGTTACTCCAAATTTTGGACCAAAAATCGCGAATATCTGATTCAGAGGTTAATGTTATATTATTATTAGTACTACTATTTTGACTATCTAATTTGGAATAAAATAATTTTTCATTTTTTTTAAATAATTTATTATTATTATTTTTATTATAAATATAATTATATCTTTTAAGTCTACTAGATTTGACTGCTAATTTTTGCTTTAAAAGATCTAATAAATCATTTATTGTATGTATGTTATTTGAGCTAAGTACATTATTATATCCAAAATTTACCCCAATTTTGCCTACATGTCTTAATATATTTCTACTTCTATTCCCATTTTTGAATTCTATAACCCTAGCAATACTACTTCTCAATAACGTTACATCCCTTTCTAATCTAATTTGCCAATCAGGTTTTTTATATCTATGACAATTTTCATTATTTAAATTTATTTTAATGCCTAGAGCTTCATAAACCGTTATAGCGCTAGCATATATTAATGTGTGTAAATCTAAAAAATTAATATTGTCATGTATTATTTTTGGTAAAATTATATCATTTATGTCGGATATTAATTTTGATAATTTTTTGGACGTATTTAATTTAAATAATTTTGGTCTATTTATAGGATCTACATCTATATATCTATTTATATTATTAATTAATAAATTTGCTAACGCTATAATGTTTTCGTCAACGAAATTAATGTTTGATACATTTAACTCCCTAATATTTAGAAATATATTTTGATTGGATAATTCTAATGATATATTTAAATTTTCTTCTAATATAACATTATCCGCAGTCATATTTTGTAAACTATTATCATCTAAATTATTTTCATTAATATTTTGAAAATCTAAATTTTCACGTTGCAATCTGTCACCTACTTCTAATTTTATTTGATTTAATGTTGTTTGAGGAATTAAATTATTTTTAAAAATCGATCTTTTTTGATCGGCTACTCTTTGTTCAGTAACTGTCACTCCCGGAAAATTTTGACAGAAAAGTGAATGTAATTTTTTCCTATACAATAACATATCTGTCTCTAATTTAGTTGCGTAGAAATATGAATTTATTAAAAACGTATTAATCTCATAAGTCCATTTTAACCGCTGCCTAGGAATGCCTGCCTTGGTTAATCTAGGTTTAAAGCTATCTAAAATATTGTTCATCTTTAAACCCGATGACAAATTATTATTATTATTATCGTCTCCGATGGTTGCAAATTAGATAATAATATCAATCTACAAAACAATAGGAGACGAATTGAATTTTTATGTTGGCAAATATAACTATCTACAATCCAGTAACCTAAATAAATTAATTCCTATTTTCATACTATTACCTAATTTTCATATACAAATTTTAATTATTATAGTTATTATCAAATTATTAAATATTAATTAGATTAGATAAAATTTATAGTCTAATAATAATTATCTATATTTATTTACGTATCTAATATGACATTATAATATATTTTCCTATAATCTAAGATTTTCCTATAAAACAAATAATTGTTTACCTTGGTTACTGGAGACCTATCAAAATGAAATTTTAAATACGTTTATTTACAATTTATACGTTAAAATCCACTGGCACTTTTTATTTATCGCGTTAAATGAAGACTATTTATTATTATTTTACTGTTTTTGACTAATTTTATTATTTATTTACAACAAAAAATTAAAAAGCAATAGGACCGATATAATATACGAGTGGTAGCTAATGCCAACGTTGCCGGTTTTAATATATATTTTAATTCAAGAACTATAAACATTATGTACTATCTATGTCATACAACTGTTCAAATGAACATCTCGACACAGGACTTCCTAGTAAGGTGTTCATCGTATCCTATCAATTACAATACTTATCAATAAATAATATACATGCACACACATATATGTACGTACGCTCTTAACTTCTAGCTCTAGTATGTAATTGTATCTGTAACTTCCTCATTGTATTGTTAAAAATAAATAAATAAATATATAGATCAGATGGAGGAGACTGAATAGAAGGTTTTGGAGAGACCATGTGGAAAAAAATGGAATCCCAATAATCACCACACCGGGCTCTAAATGGAAGACCAAAGGTACACATAAAAACGCCTGGATAACATCCCAAATGTGAAAAAACAGCAAGTAGTTCACATCAGAAGAGGTAGCAAAACTCTGCGTAAATAGGCCCTTGTGACCTTCGACCTATATAAGAAGAAGAAAACACTTTTTTACTGTGACTTTTGGATGGAATTCATTTTATTTTAGGAGTGAATGCGAATTGTTCGTGCAGGTTCCATCAGCCAATAAATCAATAAGCTACGAAAAAATTCTGTTATTTGCATATAAATGTATCTAGAATAGTATTTTATAGGTACGTAGGTATAAGATTTTACATTCTGCTACAAGAAGTAAGATCAAAGACCAATAAAATGCTTGATTTATGCAAAGGTTACCATACTGAAAATCGTAAAAAGTTTACGATTCCGTAACCTTAACAAGTGAATAGTGATGGGCAAGGTCGTCAGTCTGGTCTACTTAGTTGTCTTTTGGTCATAATTAAATGATTTACTTTTATAGATTGTTATGATAAAAAAAAACATTGAACTTAGTGTCCGAATTAGTTAGTAAATGTAGTGTCGGATATTGGAGACATCCAAACCAAATATACCTACGAGACACCTACATTCCTTTTGTAGTTGGATCACGGCCAGTTACCTATTCAATTCCTTTGAACTTGTCGATTGAACTTGATTTCAATAATATTCTGATCAACTCATTTATCTATTAACTCAATCATTTTTTAATCCCACTACTCTCAACTGTCGAGATAATTTAGTGTCTTCATAAGATATAAAAAAAAATGTTTGAATAACCAGTAGAGTGCACTAATCGCTCTCCTCTGTGGATAATTAAGAAATATTTTCTATGATCGTATATATAGAGTTTCTTATATAAAGATAGAATTGGCAACTGATAATCTTTTTTTTTTTACAGAATGAATATGTCCTTGCGGTTATAGCCCAGCGGTAAGGTCGTCGCCTCACATGCGTGAGGTCGACGGTCCGAATCCGAACGGGGCACGCACCTCTGGATTTTCAAAAAATCTACGTGCGGATTTATGGAGCCATGATCCAATTTGTCTGGTTCCCCTTTCTAAGGTTTACGAAGGTCAGATGGCAGTCGCTTCAATGTGATAACCAGACTAGCCAATTCCAGGATCATGGTCAAGCCTTTGTTTGAAGTAAAACCTTTATTTGACGACTAAATTCTTCCCTTCCCCATACTTCCCGTCTACTCCCTCCCTCTTGTTATCCCTCTTTTTATCTTTTATTTTTGTCTTTGTATTTTTTATATAAAAAAAAACTGAACATGTATATGCCTACTCTAATTGTTAAAATGATGGATGCAGTTATTGGCGCCATAAATATTGAAATGTACCTACTTATAATTGTGTAACTGTTATAGCTGTTGTATCCAATAAATTAATAAAAACTGAACATGTATGTGCCTACTCTAATTGTTAAAATGATGGATGCAGTTATTGGCGCCATAAATATTGAAATGTATCTACTTATAATTGTGTAACTGTTATAGCTGTTGTATCCAATAAATAAATAAAAACTGAACATGTATGTGCCTACTCTAATTGTTAAAATGATGGATGCAGTTATTGGCGCCATAAATATTGAAATGTACCTACTTATAATTGTGTAACTGTTATAGCTGTTGTATCCAATAAATTAATAAAAACTGAACATGTATGTGCCTACTCTAATTGTTAAAATGATGGATGCAGTTATTGGCGCCATAAATACTGAAATGTACCTACTTATAATTGTGTAACTGTTATAGCTGTTGTATCCAATAAATTAATAAAAACTGAACATGTATGTGCCTACTCTAATTGTTAAAATGATGGATGCAGTTATTGGCGCCATAAATATTGAAATGTACTTATTTATTATTGTGTAACTCTTATAGCTATTGTATTAATAAAAAAAAAATCGTACACCGATGTAGGTAGGAAAGAATGAAGAAAAATGAATATGTCTTTGTAACAAGTATACACCCTCATACATTCCCTAAATGAGGCAAAAATGCTTGTGCTATTAATCGGTCATTGCAAGATTCGAACTCGCGACCAGAGCGCTTACCGCTCTGCTACCACCCATCTCAATAAAAAAAAGAGGCCACCCATCTAAATTTAAATTGAATTATGAAAAATGAGGTTACTCATTCTGAATAGTGGTGTCCTGGAGAATTGACCTTGAAGCATTTGAAATGTGGATGCACCGCAATATCATGGACTGACTTGGTCAGAAACAATGTTGTACTACGTGGAGCTAACACCAACAGAGAATTATTCACCAATGTTAAGCTCCGTAAAGAATCGTACTTCAGCTATATTCTGAGAAGTGAAAAGTATGCCATCCTTCAGCTTATCATAAAGGGGAAGATCAAGGCTCATAGAGGAGTCGGAAGAAGGCAACTTTCCTGGCTTTGAAACATCTGGGAATAGACCGGTATAAGAACAGTGGAGGTGCTGTTTTGACTGTCCAGGACAGGGAGGCTGTGGTGGTCGTCAACATCGGGGGGACCTGACATGATACGAAAAGAAGAAGAAGACTCATTCTGAATACAATTTATTTCATAAAAATTAAAAAAATTAAAAAAAAACAATTCAGGTTACAATTGATAAATGTTACTTGTTACTAATTGAAGTAATTGTCGGCCTTCGTGACTCAGTTGGTTAGATTCGATTCGTTTCGGGTTCGGGTTCGATTCCCGGTGGACACACAGTTTTACATTGCGTTTTTAGTCTGGATCTGTGAGACGATTAACATCGTAAGTCTCCAGAATGTGGCAACTTGTTATTGGGTGCGTGTTAAATTAATATTTGACATTGTACCTGTTTGTTGCCGGAGAAGTAATATATATTTTATTTTTTATTTTATTTTTATTTTTTATTTGTTTTGAAACTTAACAGCTATACATTTATAATACTTAATTTCAAATGAGAATACAAAATAAATAGCCAATTATAAAGTTTCACATATTTAAATTATTATACATTATTAATGTTGGGTAGTCATTGTAAGGTGGTGAGTGTATGTGGGGGAAAGGGAAGGGTAATGGATATAGGAAAGCGTTGATAAGGAAGGGATGAATGTTTAAGGAAAGTAGGTTTGATTTTTAACCAGTAATATTACCAATAACTGCGCGTAATTGGCGTTTCATCGATGTCTGTGTGGAGTTAAATATATCAGGTTGGGGGTCAAGACTATTGTAATAATTTAAGCATCTGTTGACATAATTATTCTGTGCGTAATTTGTTCTGCAGTATGGTGTATAGAAAAGGTGATTTTGGCGTGTTGTTTTCATGGGGCAGTTGAAAGAAATTTTTTGAAGTAGGTAAGAGCTGTCTACAAGGTTATTAAGTATTTTATAAAGCAGATAGACATCGGATATCTTTCTTCTTTTTTCAAGTGATATAAACCCATGTAATTTTAAAGATTGGTCATAATCATGGCGGTAAATTTTTTTTCTAAAATTAAGCGTTTTAACAAACCTTCTCTGAATCCTCTCAATTCTGTCGATGTGAATATTGTACATAACTAGGGCTCCATACGGTTGATGCAAACTCCAAATGACTTCTAACGAAGGCATTAAATAGAAGAACTAGCGAGGTTGTTTCTTTGAAGGATTTGGTTATTCTTTGTATGAAACCCAAGTTTTTGTAGCTTTTATTTACGACAGAATCAATATGAGGAATAAATGATAGTTTGTTATCAAGGATAACGCCTAGGTCTCTCGCTTCGAGTTTTTGCGACAATATATTATTATTAATAGTGTAGTGAAATTTAATTATATTTCTGCTTCTACTGAAACTCATTGAGAAACATTTATTTATATTTATATATGATTGATTTTTTTCACAGTAGCAAAAAAGGTTATTTAAATCCTGTTGTAGCAGTGAGCAGTCATGTGTAGATGAGATTTGTTTATATAATTTACTGTCGTCGGCAAAAATAATTATTTCAGAGGTAGCTATGCATTGTGTTATGTCGTTAATGTAGATCAGGAAAAGCAAGGGACCCAGGTGAGAACCCTGTGGTACTCCGGAGGGAATTGGAACAAAACACGATTGGAAACCTTTGGCGGCTACTGCTTGTGATCTATTTGTTATATAGGACTTTATCCATCTGTACAGATCGCCACGTATGCCAAAGTTCCATAATTTAAACAACAGAATATTGTGGTTAATTTTGTCGAACGCTTTGGCAAAAAAAAAAAAATATTCCGAAAGCGAGTTGGTGCTGAAGGTTCAACAATGAGGCTGGTTGATTTTGTTCTTGAGGAGCGTAAGGTTGGTAGCCTTGCGTAAGTTTGTGTTGACGGGCGTCGAAGTGTCGAACGTAATGACGAGCAACGGCTACAGATATTAATATTAAACAAAAACTAACTGGGAAAAAATAAACAAAAAAAGACAAACTTGAAAACATGGACAAAAAACGCATGTTTGTAAAAATATAAAAATGTATCAATGTATAATATTACGTAAAAGCGTACATAGGCACCTGTTGAAGTCAATTTGTCAGTTACGAGATATTAGAATTTTTGCGATATCGGCAAAAGAAATAAATTGGAAAGATGGAAAATTTTGAAGGGAATGGACTGTGCCGGCCGTCTTCATCTTTTTCTCTTTCACGTAGTTCTTGTTTTGTTCCTTCACGTCACTGGTTCTCTTGCGGGTATCGCTCCACCACACATAAGGCGCAATGTTATATGCCGGACGGAAATGCACAAAGCAGAAACCCTTTCTACTCACTCTCTGTGTGACCACGCCCCCCCCCCTGACATAAGACTAAGATTACGCAAAAGTTTCCTGACATCAACGAAGCCACTTCCATCTCACCCTGAGCAGGAAAGGCTCCGTCTATGGCAGCAAGAAGCCCCCGATAACTTCGTCAGCCCTAAGGAGAGTCTTCCCCCGGGCCACAACGTGGAGTGGCGTACGTGGAAGTCACTAAACAGACTGAGGACGGGCGTTGGGAGAACGTTGGATAAACTGTCTACATGGGGCTTCCTGCAACAGGGAATGCTGACGCGAAAAAAGAAGAAGACTGGTTCAGCAATGGTTCACTACACTTGTCTGTAATATGTAGGTAGGTACGTACAAATTCCGCGAACGTATTTAAAAATGTAAATTATGCGCACGGCGCCGAGTTAGTATGCAGAGTTCTGTAATATAGATGCACATAGTGCTGAGTATTGTGATTGAAGAAGGTGGCATATTCGCGCGTGTCAAGGGCGATATTATTTTTGCCACGTTCAAAGTATTGATGTAGGTATGAATGGGATTTTATTAAATCATCTGTCAAGAACAAATTTAAAATAAAAATCTTTATGAAGTAGTTTAGGTAGAGGTAATTTACTTTATCTTTAAAAGCCTCTTTTGTAACTTAATGTTTCTTTCTTTTTTAATGTTTTAATGTTCTTTTCTTCTACTTGTGCTACTTTTCATGTGTTTTCGTGTTTCATGTTTAACCACACACACTCACACATACACACACACATACACACTATCCTCCTCCCTATTTCCTCGATACTCCATTTTTTCCTTATTTCTGTTCAATATAATATGAAAATAATATTCATTTCTGTTGCAATAATAATATGACCATTTACTATATGATTAATATTTTGGATGTCGCATTATTATATATAAAATTGTTTTATTTTATGTAATGTAGTATGTGTACTCGCCTTTTACAAAAAATAAATATATATCAGAGAGTTGAGGATAGATGCAAATGGGAAATATCTGCCATCGGCACGAACAGAATTTTTTAAGCTTAAATATCTCTGTGAAACCTGACATTCGTTGATAGTTGATATGAGATGCATTAACCAAATACGCGATATGTTTGTGGTTGATGGTTAAAAATATCTCTACATCTCTCCCTTACAGTAAGGAATTAATTTATAATTCACAGAGATTATTATTTGTATGATTATGGTCTTGCACATTCCCAACACTAGGAAGTAAGGTCTCTCGTTGTAACTAATTAAATTCTGAGATCTCTCATTCGGCTACTACTGCTCCTCCTGAGATTCTGAGATATTATCTCACCTTTCTTACAATATATTATACCTGCAAAGACCGTGTTTTTAATTAAGTAGGTATAACTATAAGCCGAGCGTAAATCAAGATACATTATTATTTCACCCGTGATAACGGCTGCTTTAGACTCCGTCCTCTCTGGGGACCCCTTAAAACACGGGAGGGGCGGATTTTAAATTCTCCGACCGAGGGTAGGAACTGTTCCGTCTGGCGTTTGACCGCCAAACGAATCCTGAGGTCATTGAGAAGAAAGAACGCTACGTTATTTTTCAATTACAATGTAAAATGATATGGTCCACTGACTTATTCTCTACTGTAAATCCAATCTAACTTACCTTTATAAAAGATAATAATGCGGTAGTTAGGTATGTGTTAATAATAATAGAAGATAATAATATCACACTGTTAGCTCATGTGTATCAGATGAAAGAAACACGAGCTAACAGATTTTGAGATCTGCAGTTCGAGCGATAGTTTGTTGTCCAAGTGAAAGCTTAGGAATTAACAATTCTTTGATGGTACAAGTGATAGGTGCATTATCAAGAAGATGTTGTCGTCGCGATGAAGCTATCCACAGAAATTCATTTGCTTTATGTTTAGCTTATAAAGCGATATCCACGCAGCGATTTTTTAATGTATCTTACAGTATCTTCCTTAAGACTCTCTGTTTTCAGCAATTAAAGAACCAGGCAATCGTCAGCATATGCATAGGAATCGCAACCTTCAATGTCAAGTTTTTTAATGTATAAAATGAAAAGAATGGGTCCCAGAACTGATCCCTGCGGCACCCCAAATCTAAGGTAAGTTCTAAACGATAATTCGGAATAGGGTTCGGATTCAAGGCTACAAAGTAAAAAAATTGAAATGGGGATTTCTTCTTATACTAGAAGGAACACGAAGTGATGGTATAAACAAAAATATTTTTTTATTTATATATTAAAATACGACGTACAAAAATAAAAATTAAACGATACAATAACCTAGTAAGAATAACATTAGTTATTGAGACTTAATCAGCCCACCATTGATTTCATGTAACATTAACGTACTGCTGGTACCAAACAATGAATTATTCCTGTCTACTAAGAAAACATGCCCTGGACAAACAGAACATGTCCACGGACCTGATCCTTTTTGATTGACTAGTTGCATGTAACACATGAGATCCAACTGTCGATAGCGATAGTATGTATAGTTGAAGAATAAGAATCAAACTCTAAACCCATAAATCCAATTTATTGAAAATTTTAACACATGTTGGTATATATGTCAAGATAGGACAGTATGGAGGTCAGCCCTCTCTTCCTACCCGGAATATCAAAACAGCATGATGGCATAAATTTATCATAAAAAAAATATTTTTCTTAATAAAAAATGTTTGAGAAACCCTGGAATTTAAAAAAAAAAACGAATTTGAGATTTTGTATTTGTCTATGTTTAAACCACTTTTCAGCGTTCTAGCTTTTACGGTTTCTGAGATATATGGAAAAATAAATCAAAATTTCAAAAGTTGATAACCCCTGACTGAAACAAAAATTCACAATTCTGAGTATAAAAGTTTTGTAGGCCTATAACTGTCTATATATTCTGAAAATTTGGGCTGTGTAATTTTAGCGGATCAAAAGTTATAAGGGGACACACACACACAGACACACAGACAGACACACACACAAAACTCACATAAAATGTTCTACTCCGAATTCTGAGTAAATTCATGTATGGGAACATAAATATATGCTGCGAGGCCTCTAGTTGGTGTTATTAGCATGCAAAAACTCCACTACGCCATACAAAATTTTCCTTCGTACACGCATCTTGGCTTAATAATGTCGATTCATTCAGAGAATTGAATTATCATGAACGAATCGACAGTTGGATTATTTGTGGTAAGGTATCGGTATAGTGGTGACGCGAACTTAACTTATACACTGAAAAAAATGATAATAGAAACAAAATTTCATGTTAAAATCAACCGATCTTTAGTGACTACAAAATATTTGGTTTTGTACAACTAAAAGTTTTGTGCTAATAGCCAAACAGTACAGTCATAAATAGATAAACTTTTATTACTGACAACAAAAGTTTGGTTAAAACTCAGATAGCCAATTCGGTAGTCATTATATTTTTTCAGTGTATATGAGACGATGTATGAATGTTGACGATTCAGTAAGAGAATTAAATTATCTTAATGAATCGACAGTTGGATTAGGAAGTATAATAATGTGTGCAAAAAAATAATTATTTGAATAAATAAATATGATAAAATAATTCTCCATTATTCCATAGTAATGGAGAAAATAAAAAATGTAAATTTTTCCATTATTGTTAAAATTATCTCGACAATATAATGATAGGTCCGGACAATGCCACGTCGCATTAGCATACATACATTCGGCTTTTGCCCTTTGACAGTCCGGTCGTGTCGGCTTTGTGTACAAAGTTGTAAAATATTTTTATGTACATGTGTAATTCACCAAGTAAGGCCAGGTCGCACCCACCACGCCCGGATATAATTAAAATGATAAAATCTGACGTGGCCTTATGATGTCTGTCGGTGTGGCAGATATCTATGTACCTACATTAAAAGGGAAAGATTCGGCTAAATTAACAGAAATATTTTGCTATGAGGCACCGACTGAGAATAGTGCTACCAATATCATTGTTTTCGGATTACGGGTGATCGATATACAATTCTGAATGATGTCTTTTTGGTGAAACGAGAGCGGTGTGTGGATATGTCACGGATGTGTCGTGCTTCGAATTTTTAAAAGGGGATTCACACCAGCACATCTGTCGCTGGTTATATATATTTTTTCTTTATTTATATGAATAACAAAATATATTAATATACAAAGTTTATACATTATATAATTTACAATATCACCTCCCTCTAAAGCTTATAAGCTTGTGAAGAGGATATCTGTAACATAATTCAGTGCATTTAGGACAGCTGTCTGCTCCTATCTTTCCTAGTACTTTTATTTAATCAGTTGTCTTATTTTAGTGTTTTTTTATCTACTAGTAAATTAATTATACATTATTTGTATTTTTTTGTAATCAATATTAATTATCCTATTGAACAATGCATGGAGTTTTCACTGGTCCACTAATGAAGCAATGTATATTGACTTTTGACAGATCCATATATATATTGTGGCATCAGAGAAGTGACCAAGATCTCTGAAAACAAACAAGTCAGTGTAAATCTTCTGATAATAAGGCTCCGTATCTATAGCAAAATCGTTTGAAGGCTTAATAATATTGTTCTTCAAGGTCACTAAATCCGCATGTCCAATGGGACCTTGAAGAGGCTCACGCACAGCAACGAGGAGCTCCGATCTGTAAGATCAACAACAATAATCATGATCCATAGTATACAGTTTTTTTAACGATACATAATTACATTATACATAATACAGCGGTAAGTACCTATAACAAGAAAATAATTTCAAGATTACAGTGATAATAGGCCCTATTCAGATTCGACTAAATATTTTATACGGAATTTTAGTATATGAGAAATATCAAAAAGTTGACTGCATTTATACGGGACTCATTACGTCATACCGCGCGGATAAAATACTTTTATCCATGGTCGCTCGATGGTTGCAGACGTTTTCGTACTCTGAAACGAATCAGAATTGGACATAATATTATATTCTAAATTTAATGCTAGGTTACTATTAAAGGTTTGAAGTAAGCTGGTACTAGCAAAAATGCTCCAGGTGGATACATACCAAATTTAAATATGAGCATATAATTCTGTATTATTTTTATATTGTCTCATTGGACGTCCAACTAGGTGAACTTACTTTAGGACGTCCGATATGTTAATACGATTTGTAGGTATCAATAACTTAACACATTTAAGATGCTTTGAAACTTAGTAAATAAAAATCATAAATGAATAGCGAGCAAACTTAAATATGCTTAATTTGTTATTGGATTCATCTATGCCGATGGATATAAGCCAACGGTTTATTGTTTTTTTCAAAGTGTATATTTTCATATTTTTCCAATTCTTTTGAATTGTTTATTGTTTATTTATTAATGTACTTTATATCTTTAGCTAGTTTGTTAAACATTGGTGGTGCAAGATAATCAAATTGGTGATGTTTTATGGTTGTACATATTGACTATTGGGATCTGGAAGTTGGGAATGACTGAGGTTCGTGGCAAATAAACTTGTTGAGGAAATAATGCATTTATGTATTTGAATTTGCAGAAGAAACTGCAGGTATAGAAACTGCTATTAGTATAGAAAACGGATTTTAAGAACATTATACTCCTCGAAGAGATGGTAAGGAGGAAATATAATTGGAAAGGATAATTAAAGCCTCACCTCGAAAAGTTTTTATTTTTCCCGTACCTAATATGTAAGCGTTTATCTTTCTTCTTCTTTGGGGCCACAATCCTAGGATTGGTCTGAACCAAACACTCGATCTTTCCACTTATCTCTATCGTCCGCCAGTCTCTTCATCTCTTTGTAACTGCTACAGCGCACGTCACCGATTATCTGGTCTATATAGTTGTTTCTGGGGCGGCCTCTTCAGTTGCTCCCATCAATCATTCCTTCGACGATGGTAAAAAGCAGGCTTGGGTGCCGGATGTTGTGGTCTATCCAAGTTATTCTCTGTTGGGCAATTTTTTTCATAAGTTGCCTTGTCTCTCCACCCTGCTTTGTACCTGGTCGTTGCTGATGTGTTCTGACCTGTTAATAATTTTTATATCTATTGATATAAAAATTATTGTGATTGGCATGGGACAGTACTTGTGAACAATTACCATATTTTTTTAAAGAACACATAAAAACAAATACATAAATATAAAAGGCAAATAAGTCCTGTCATTGTATAGAATTTTAATAATTCTCTGGGTAATGAAGTAGGTAGGTAAGCAATGATTAAAAAACACTAATTAATATTTAAGAGCACCCTGTTTCAACGTCTACAGCATGATGTTTATGTAGATAAGGCAAATTAATTAACATCGTAATTAATTTTATTTCCTTCTATTAAACGATTTACATAATGCTGGGGATCGGGTTGGCATATAAATTTGAATGTTTTTTGGTTATGCAATATTGAGTTTTGCAAAAATGTATTTCTTGAGAAATAAATAGTAATCGCAAAAAAAAAATTATCGTCTTTTTTTTACACGCAAGCGTTTTCCGTCACAATATAAAACGAGTCTCAATTTAAAAATCCTCACTAATAAGTCATTCTATGAAGTATTCAAATTTTGTATGGAAAATATTCAGCATTTTCATGAAATGAGTTTGTTGAATTATTTAAATATTTTATTACGAAAACTTGATAATTATTCTTCAATGCTATTTTATGAAAATGATGTACCTTTTTACCAATCTGAATATAAAATTTTAAAATTTTAAGTTTCCTGAGCTTGAGGTCACTTTGAAATATTTGATAGTTAAAAAAATTGAGAAGCACTATTCTGATATCCTTCATAATCTAATGGGGTCTAATTATCAGATATACAAATTTGCAAAATTTGAAAAGAATCGAATCAGTACTTAAGTCACACACAGATACATTGTGATGAAACTTTCAGTATACAATCTTAGTAAGATAATAGTTGAAAATCTGCAATAAAAAATAGCCTTAAAAATTGTGAAATCATAACTCCACACTATATTGCTTTGGGTTAGTGAGAAGTAAAAAGTGTGTAGGTACCTACTTTCTACAAGATACTTGTTGGAAAACGTTATGTAAAAAAATGTGTAATCATAAATCCCCACTTTTCAACTTTGATATTTATTTAAAAAAATATCAAAAAGGTACCTTCCCATGATGGAAAAAAGCACATATTATGTACAAAGTGTAAATGATTTTCTATTTATAAATTTTGTCAAAATATTGAAGGTATTTAATACATTTTTCAATCTCCTTAATCGGAAAATTTTTTTAGAGAATTCTTATTTATATACGTTTTCGGGATTTCCGATAGATCATTAGTAAAGGTGTTGAATTCAAGGACCAAATTCATTCTTCATAGTCGTGTTTTTCTCAACCACAAATCCTTCCATATAAATGGAAAATTAAAATTCTCCAACTACTGGCAATCAGCTAAACACCATAATATTTATAATCTCGAAAATATCATATCGTCATCATCAGCTTTAGATCTCAAGGTGGGACCTGGCTTCCAAAAGAAGTCTTCGCCATTCCGGTCGATGGACGCAGTCCATCCATCTCAACTTGGGTCTCCCCCTACGCCTCACACCCTCTGGTCTATGGTGAAGGACTCTTCTGGCGGGCAGTTGCTCACTCATCCTCTCCACATGTCCAAGCCATCTGAGTCTCCCAATCCTTATAAATACTCCAACGTCTATATAATCATAAAGCTGGTATAGCTCGTTATTGTATCTGATTCTCCACACACCACCCTCACAGACAGCTCCGTAGATTCGCCGCAGGATCTTTCTTTCAAAAATGCTAAGTTGGTCCTTGTCTTTTTTAGTTAGAGTCCAGGTTTCGGAAGCATATGTCAACACTGGTCTGACAATTATTTTATACGTAAGCTTTGTCTTTCTCGACAACAACCTGGACTACCTGAACAACCCGGACAAAGTAGCATCTGTTAGCACCAACAATTCTTATGTTCACTTCTTCACTGATATTTCTAACTCGAAAACAGACAATCAATTATTATAAACATGATGTACCTTCACAAACATGATGTGACTTCACATAGGCTGTAGCAAGATCATGTTGAGTTTCCCACCTCCGTCTGGACCGGAACAAGAAGAAGATGTTGTCTTGAGAAACAAGCGGTCACTTCTAAATCAATCATATCAGATTACTCAGTGGTTCAATTTATAACAAAGTCTATTGTTATAAATTAAACAAGATAATTTTTTAATCAATACCCAAAAGCCAAAATTATCAAAAGTCGACGTTAAATAATATTTTATCAGATCAGACGTTTAATTCAGCGATAACTTCTCCTCCGATGTCCGGGGAATTAGCAATGTCCCACAGGATACTAATCCTTGTAATCCCCTGTGGGTCCGTGCCAGCTCCTCTTGAACCCGTCCAACTCCTACATGGGACCAATGTGACCCCTAGCTCTGAAACCTTCCCAGGGTTGACCCATTTTTTCAGTCAAATATATAAATAGATTATTTGAAAAAATATAATAGCTATCAATTAAGAATTCCTATTAGGTATATCTATTTTTAATATTATCTAAAAAAAAAGTTAACAAGAGCGGCTTTGTTGTCATATAAAACTCTTCATCCCAAGACACACGAAACCTCGATTTAATCTATTGGGATTAGAAGACTCAGGTGTCTTGGACACTTGGGAAGTCATTAATTCGCATATTTTAAGGCTATTTATTATAGCATATTATATCTACTAGTATCACGCTGAGACTGTATGTTGAAATTTTCATCAATGTGTGTGTGTGTGTGTGGTGTGTGTGTGTGTGTGTGTGTGTGTGTGTGTGTGTGTGTGTGTGTGTGAGGGTGTGTGTGAGGGTGTGTGTGTGTTTGTGTGTGTGTGTGTGTGTTTGTGTGTGTGTGTGTGTGTGTGTGTGTGTTTGCGGCTGTAATAAAGTGGGGGCTTCGCAGCATATATGTTCCATACACGGATTTACTCAGAATTCGGAGTAGAACATTTCGTTCGTGTGTCTGTGTGTGTGTGTGTGTGTGTGTGTGTGTGTGTGTGTGAGGGTGTGTGTGTGTGTGTACGGCGTGTTTATTCTACTTTATCGATGACAGACCAAAGTACCAACTCATTTGTTATTTTATATATCTGAAACTAGCTTAGATCCCATTAAATTTTGAAGGATATCTGATCAGTGCCTCTCGATTTTTTTAACTGTCAAATATTTCAATGTGACCCCAAGCTCAGGAAACTCGAAATTTGTTATTTTTATTTCCGAATTGTTAAAAAGGCGCATCATTTTCATTTAATGGAATTGAAGAATTATCAAGTTTTCATAATAAAATATTTCAATCAAAATAATTGAAAGTCATTTCGTGAAAATGAGTTTGTTCGTGAAAATTTTCCATACAAAATAGAATACTTTATGGAGTAACTTGTGAGTGATTTGCGTTGGCCTCCAAACCGCTAGTTTTATATGTTTTATATTTCATTTATTTGATAAACACAATTTGTTTCAAAAAATACCAGAAAACACGAGTATTTCATTGATAATATTTACACATAAAGTTAAATATTTTATTTGTCTAATTTTAAACGAAAAACAAAATGAATATAATATCTTGACTCCAGGTTTCTGACCCAATGCAGGTTATCTCTCCATTAGCATCTCTGACCCGAAACTTTGTAAAAACTAAAACCAAGTCCCTGATACCGTCGACGCTATTCGACTGATTTATCGTCCGTTTTAGTTTTAAAACATTACTCTGAAAACAGTTTCTGCAAACTCCGGTAAACGTTGCTTTAAAACCGTCGCGTCGTACGAACATATTGGATGCATGTTGAATCGATAGGTATTTGATCAAATTAAAACCTACACCGTAAGGCGAATTTATTTATAGAGATCCACATTAGCAATTCCCATATATTCTAGTAAAGTTATTTTCTATTCACCGACAGCATTTATAGCACCGACAGCATTCAATGGGCTTCCGTTGGAACTTAAGGTAATAGAAAATAAAAATAAATTTAAAAAGGATATTATTGAACATTTTTTAAACAAAATCATAAATATAAACTTAATACTGACATGAGTTTCTGTAACCTAGCGTGTGATGGAGGGCATACTGAGATTAAAGCAAGTTAAATAATGGAAATTTTTCTGTTTGATTTTGAGTATAACAGTTTTGTAGACCTAACACTTTCTATACTTTTTTTGAAATCTTTGGGTATGTGAATCAAGCGGGTCAAAAGTTTTACTGAAAACATACAAACACACACACATGAAAGGTTAATCATCATCATCATTGGCGCTACAGCCCACTGTGAGCCTTGGCCTCCTCCAGAATTTTTCGCCATTTAGATCGGTCCATCGCCTGCACTCTCCAGTTTGTAACGCCAATCCTCTTTAGATCCTCCTGTATGCCGTCCATCCACCGCAGCCTGGGTCTCCCCACACCACGTCTCCCCTCCGGTCGTGTGTCGAGAATCTTCTTTGGGATTCGGCCTTCCTCCATTCGCTGAACGTGCCCTAACCATTGAAGCCGATGTATTTTAATATATTTTACTATGTTAGGGTCACTGTAAAGGTTCTCCAGCTCATGATTGTACCTTATCCTCCATATTCCACTCTCACAAAGAGGCCCAAAGATTTTTCTCAAAAATCTCTGCCCCCCTATACAACGTGTCATTTAGCTCGAGAAAAGAAATAAGAAAATATAATTCAATGTATAAAAGTGACAGTTGTATACATTGAGTTATCTTTTCTTGTTTATCATCCTCGTCGCCAGTGTGGTATCTGGTAGTTTTCATACACGGATATTTTAATTAACACGCGTTTAACAATTGAGACAGTTTATTATAATTACAGGAAATAAATATTCAAGAGTAAAGTACAATAATTAGTTAACAAATTGAACAACTACGTGAGAGCACTTTCGTTGATAAAAAGCCTGGCAAACTCCCGACATTCCCTTATATTCAAACACGAAGATTGCCGAAAACCCCATTCGGACAATCTCGCAAACCCGCTATACATATTGCCTGATACAAGGCGCAACATCAATATATCACACTTTTCTTGGGCTAAATAACATGTTGTCTAGAGGGGCTGAAACAGTTGAAAAGTATCCGCCGTAGCTACCCAAAAACGATGCTAAAACGCTTATGAATGCATTTGTGTTGTCAAGGCTTGATTACTGTAATGCAATTTTATGCAGCTTTGCCCAAGTATCAGATCGATAGATAACAAACAGTTTTCAACGCAGATGCAAGGTTGATATAATATATGGAGCTGACATCAGATGTCACATAACACCTCTTCTGCACGAACTATGTACACTGACTCAAATGTCTAGAACGAATAGACTATCAGGTATACAAAATTTGAAAACTATAAAGAGTGATAATAGTACTGTATAGAGTGATAATTTTTACATTTAAAATATTTCAAACGCTTCTGAAGATATTGAAAATCTGCTCTCCATGTTCGTGGGGTCCGTTTAAAGCTGTCCCATTTTACGACCTATAAATATCTGAGGATCGCTTTGGGTTTTTTCGACAATGTCTTGTTCAATTGTTATTGTTGGATGTCGGAAAATGGAGAAAGTACGTACCTCTGATAGGACGAAAGACGAGAGACTCGATTCCAGAAACGATTTGAACAAAAGGGTTTAATGCGGCGATTTTGTTTTCGACGATTGCAATTGCTTTTTCGAAAACAGACGAACAAAATCATAAAAAAACGAGTGGTTGTGGCCAACGCTACACTACTCACTAACAATTCGTTATATAAAGTATTCAAATTTTTAATTATTTTTTTATTTATTATTGTTTTTTTAGTATAAAAAAATAAATATGTCATTGTTAAACAAGTACACATACATCTTCCTATGTTACCTTCCTAAAATAAGCATAAATGCTTGTGCTATAGGTGAACGAAATTGCTCGAGGCAGGATTCGAACTGGCGACCACTGGATTACTAGCCTAGTGCGCAAACCGCTCTGCCATCGACCAATTCAAATATTTTATGCCATTTTATGAATGTTATATGCCTTTTCCCAATTCAAAATAAAAATTTTAAGTTTTCTGAGCTTTACTTTGAAATATTTGATAATCAAAAAAAAAATGAGAAGCACTATTCAGATATCCTTTAAAATCCAAAGGTGTATAAGTGAGTATTAGATATACAAATTAGCAAAATTTGAAAAGACTTGAATGAGTACTTTAATCTATAATTGATGGAGTAAAATGAACACACCGTACATAGCACGCAGCATACAGCACACAGCAAATAGATAAATTATGCTGAAACTTTTAGAATACAATCTCAGCATGATACTAGTTGATAATCTACAATAAATAAAATAGCCTTAAATATTGCGAAATCATAACTCTCCACTATATCCCCATAATTTGACTTTTTAACAGAAAACCAACGACGTAAATTGAAGAAATTCTTCTTCTGCTTCATTTTACAATTAGTTCATTTGACTTGTGTGTGAGGGTAAGCCTTGTAAGTGTTTTGATGTCCTTGCTCTCTCATTTATTTACGTTACAAATAATGTTCCTTTTTAGCGTCACGTGCGAATAAAAATAACTCCAGATGAATCTCGCCTGTCTACCTTAAAACAATCGACAGAATCGTTCAATTTCTAAGTCTTTCGATAAATTATTATCATCTGACCTTAAGGGTCTTCTCGAAATCTGATCCCATAATATATATTTTTCTCGTTCATTTCTCTAGGAGCTGACTGCTGATTGAATGCCACCATTAAGTTGACGGGGATTCTTAGGGGGGTCGATGGCAGGGGGAAAAGATTCAGAGGGCAGAAGGAAGGGATGACCAGATAAGGGGAGACCGATTCTGGGACTTAGAGATCATAGTATCAAATAATAATATTTCGAATTTGTGATTTAGGCGATTTTAATTAATACAAATCACTCTCTGTTTTAACCGCGTGCGGACGTTTTGATAAGAGCGGTTTTGAAAGGGACGCTTTTTCGTCGGTACAAATTACTGCCGTTTTCCATTCTGCTTGTCATTTTTTTACACAGAAAAAAGCACAAAAACGGGGAGGCAAATCTAGTATAACCAGCGAAATCAAAACCTCGCGATAACCCATATCATGGATATTATTATTATATGGGGTTCTATAGTATATTTATTTGTCATAGAACTCCATATTTATGATAATTATATCTATGATATCGGTAATCACAAGTATTTTGATTTCGCCAGTTGGACCAGGTTTACTCAGCCATAAGACAATGGCCCGGTATTACAGTCGGCCCTCAACTCATTGAGTTTGTTAAACTCAAGATCAATGTTAAGGGGAGATTGAATCCATTTCCGTATTACTGGCCGGTATTACAGTCTTAATTTAATAGCTAAACTCAAGTTTTACAAAAATATAGCGTATTACAGTGTCCGTTTAGGCCTAATCTTCCCTCAAATACGTCACTAAAACGACAAATATTTAACTCAACGTTTCTGGCGGATTAAGTACTTAACGGTGAGTCAACTTTCATTTACTAGGCAACGCGTGTAGTTTCAGTTTCTATCACTAGAGGCGTTAGGCAACGAGTATAGTTTCAGTGTTCTATCACTAGAGGCGTTAGTTGTATCGACGGTGGCGCCACACAACAAAACATACTGACAGCCATATTGAAACGAACATGAGCATTTAAAAACATTATTTTGGTGAAAAAAAATCAATTTACCATGTTCGATAGTAAAACAATAGTATTTCAAGTCGTACAGTCCCGTTTTGTAGTTGGTATTATTTGAGGTTATTTAAAATTTGACAGATAACAACCACAGAAAAAGTAAAATATGTCTATAATTGAAGATTTAGCAACTGACATGTCATATTGCACTGTAATACGGAAATGGATTCAATCTCCCCTTAACATAAATCTTGAGTTTAACAAACTCAACGAGTTGAGGGCCGACTGTACGAATACGAACTACAAAACGGGACGCTACGACTTGAAATACTATTGTTTTACTATCCAACATGGAAAATTTAATTTTTTTCACCAAAATAATGCTTTTTAATGCCCATGTTCGTTTCAATATGGCTGTCAGTTTGTTTTGTTGTGTGGCGCCACCGTCGATAAAACTAACGCCTCTAGTGATAGAAAACTGAAACTACACTCGTTGCCAAACGCCTCTAGTGATAGAAACTGAAACTACACGCGTTGCCTAGCAAATGACAGTTGATTCACCGTTAAGTAATTAATCCGCCAGAAACGTTGGGTTAAATATTTGTCGTTTTAGTGACGTATTTGAGGGAAGATTAGGCCTAAACGGACACTGTAATACGCTATATTTTTGTTAAACTTGAGTTTAGCTATTAAACTAAGACTGTAATACCGGCCCAATGTCTCTTGAATCACGAGCAGCGTAAAGTCAAAAGTAAAATCAGTACAATAGAATTATTAAGTAGGTACATAGAACACAATATCTCACGCTACGAAACATACTTCAAAAAACTGGTAATTGACTGGCTGATATGAAATGGAAGAATACAATCTGCTCATTTCCTGTTAAATATCCTAACGTTATTTACTACTCTCTGCCTTCATAACCTGAGAATCTCTACCATAGCTTGGTGCCATCCATCATTTCTACTACAATTTATGGGTTAAAATAACTGAGAGGTAGCTATAGATTTTTCTGATTATTTTTCTTTTTTGTTTATGTTTAATTCATCATTACCATCATCCTCAGCGTCACAACCCTTGGTGGGTCCTAGCTGCCTCCGAGAATCTTTTCCATACTGCTCTATTGCTGGCTGCCACCTTCCAGTTCTGCTGTCCGATAGCCCGACAACGCCGTCCAACCATCGTAGTTTAGGTCTCCCTACGCTTCTTGTGATGTAAGGACTTGTAATGTATGTAGATTATTGGTATGTGGTACTACACGAATTCGAATTCGAATAGCGATGTACAAAACAAAATATTAAAATAAAAATTGACACCGCGTCAGCGATGAATTCCCTATGCGATGAATTCTTGAATTCTTTCGTTGAATCGCCAGTGGCCGACCGTCCATGCCCCTCCGCTCATAATACGAAAGATTTTCACAATCTTTTTAGCCAACGACAAATTCTAAAATTAAATAACATTTTTCGTTGACAAATATTATTATTTTCTCCCAAAGAAAAGTAAAAAAAAAAATGAAAAGTTCACCGGAATTATTATCGTCGAGACGAACAAATTTCACCGGAAGAGATTCGTCTGAATACAAATAATATTCATAATATATGAAATCCTCTCTCACTCAGTTTTTACTCAAGCTCGTATTTTTTATTATTTGTAAAAAATACTCCTTTTTTTACTCGAAAAAATTTAAAAAAAGTTTAGCCCGTTCGAAATTGAAAGTTGGCGCTTAGTAAGAATTAATTTAAATATATATTTTTTGAGATATTTGAAATCCAAGAATGATAAAAGTACGTAGTTGATTTTTGTATACAGGATATATTTTTTTTTTCATTTTATTTTCTATATTAATATATTTTTTTTCTTCTTTTAACAGGTATAATTTTCGCCAAACATCTTGAACGAGCTTCCCGTTGCGCAGAGTGCAAATTTGTGTATTTTTGCTTCGTTGGATTACGTGCAAATCAGCCCCCCTTCTCGGCTAAAAGTTCCAAGTTATTTGGCGACAACTATACTATGTATGTGTAGAATATTGAAAAATTATTGATTAATTAAAATAAAATACAACCTAGATGAAAAGTGACATCTGTAGATTATTTGGATAAACATATCAATAAGATATTGATATTTATTTAGTTTTGTTCAGAACTATTTGAATGATTACTTTTTACCGTATAACCCTATACGGTAAAAACCGTAATAATGATGATGATCATGATAATGCCGACCGCCGTGGCACAGTTGGTAAGGCGTTCGGTTTCTGTGCAGGCGTCTGGGGATCAATTTCCAGCAGAGGAGAAATTTACAACTCCTGTAGAAGGTACACTCCTGTAGATGATATAATAAATGGTATGTATTATTGTAACTTTATTTTGTCCCCATTAGGTTTTGATCTGTTCTGCTAGAGGAAGGTATTTTTGAATTTTTTCTGTATATTTTTGTTCTAAATTTGTTGTATTAGAAATAGATATTTCAATTAAAATGGGTTTGTTTTGTATTTTTCTCAATCAATGTTTTATCGGGTCTATTGTATAAGTTGGTTCTATCTGTAATAATTATATCTCTGTTCTAATATAGGTAATGTTGCTTATTATTATTATTACAGATTGATCTCGGTTATGGTCCGGTAATTTCCTTCACAACGGAGCGTATTCAAGTTGTGAGGCTATGTGTTTGTGTGTCTGTGTGGTTGTGTGTAGTTGTTTAAAGTGGTACCTATAGAAATTTTCTGACTATTGTGCATGTGTTGATAATTGTAGTTTTTGTATGTTGGTGATTACGTATGGGGGTAACTTTAGTATGTCTATATTTTTTTGGAGAGTTTTTGGTATGATGCCTGTAGACGATAATATTATTGGGACTATTGTTACTTTTTCTTGTTTCCACTGTGATTTTTTCTGTTCTGCTAAAGGTATGTATTTATCTATTTTTTCTAAATGTTTCTTTTGTAGATTTGCTGTATTTGGTATCGATATTTCTATTAGATATGTGTGTTTATGTATTTTGTCGATTAATGTAATGTCTGGTCGGTTATGTAGGTTTGTTCTGTCTGTGATTATGTCTCTGTTCCAGTATAGTTTGTAGTTATCATTTTCTGTTACAGCTGGGGGTGTGTATTGATACCACTTGGGGTGTGTTTCGATAAGTTTATGTTTGTGGGCTAGTTCCAAATATATGTGTTTATTATTATTATTATTATTATTATGCTTATGATAATGATGATCATGGTGATGATAATTAATCAATTTCTCTTTATCTAAGAGATTTCTAAAGTCGGAATGTATTCTTAATCAACTCCCAAACACTAGTATTTAACTTTATTGGTACAGTACTTATTTGAAAACAACTGTAATCATTTTACTTTTTTTGCACTTATCCATATTTATGTTATGTATAACATACAAAATAAATGAAAAAAAAGCTTCACAAGTATCTCTGCAGGTCATTTAGCCGATATCAGTAAATCTGAAACTTTTAGCATTGAATTTTCGCTAGTATTTCTATAATATTTTTGTAACACCTAAGAGTCACACTGGATAAAAAAATCATTTGACATAAAATACATTTTTATGTCGGGGTTATAAAAGAAGAAATCTCTCCGCAAATAATGCTGTTCGATCTAATCCTTCTCCGTCCATCTCGGTCGGTCGTATTCAATCATTTATACCGGTCACAAAACTCCAGTGTTTATTTAACCTTGAGATTTTTACTGCCAAAACTAACATAAACCCTTCATACCGACACACAGCCCTTAGCAGAGATTTCGTTTCGCGTTATATGAGTCAGAAAATGTAAAGGAGAGACGCGACTATGGACGTGCCAATTAATTTATTTATTCATCTTATTCTTCAGCCTTCTTCGGATTAAGGCTTCCTCCTGAGTCTTCCACAGGTCCCTATCCTGAGGGGCAAGTCAACAGGCGAAATCAAAACCAAACATGTTTATAGTCGTCCTTTTTCTCATGAATGAAGATAGCGGCTGTAGTCCGTCGCCACACGTATGGCCCGCCTCCATGCCAATCTGTTTTGGGCTGAATGCATAGCACCAGTCACCGAAGACCCCATTGTGGACATAACTAAATCGCTCCATCTGGTCGGTGAGCGACCACGAGATCTCCGTCCTGCCACGCTTCCAACAAGCTTCTCGAGGCAGTCTGGTTCCCTTCTGGCAATGTGTCCAAAAAATTGAAGGATACGTCTGTAACATATTGTCGACAGACGATCCTCGATCTTAAGCTCATCTATGTAGAATTGACACATTCGTTCTTCTGGCTATCCATGGGATGCGCAACATACGCCTCCAGCACCACATTTCGAAAGCATCGATCCTCTTTCGCTCTGACTCCCTAAGTGTCCATGTTTACAATAAGATAATTATATCCATAACATGGGTAAACATGGATGGTATTGATTTGGCCGGTTGATCAGACTTGCCCCCCTGAGAAGCCCGCATCCATACGCCTCCAGCCACAGGTCATATATCATCAGACCATCTTGTTTGAGGCCTTCCAACGCTTCTTTTGCCCGTTCTAGGTCGCCATACTAGCACTTTCTTAGTCATCTGGAGTCTGCGTTTCGGGCGACATGCCCTGCCCCACACCAATTCTGCTTGTTTAATTGAAAAAAAAACACTTATAATATACATTTTTGTTTTATAGGTACATAAAGTTGATTTATATGTGTATTCAGATTATTTCCCATATACAAGTAACAAAGAAAAAATAGACGTGCTTAGAGATCAATATAGAGATAAAAAATAACAAAATATAAAATCTATGAATGTTGATAAATATATTATAAAATATAATTTAAAATTCAAAAGTATGGCGTTTTTCAAAATCATCCATATAACATCATTAATTCAACAGTGCGTTCCAGCCATACCCAGGTCCTAAGAGGCTGTATCTGTGATCTTTTTTAAAAAAATTCCTTTTGAATATAAATTCAGATACAATTAAATTGTCAGTGTGGTCATTAAAGTTTTAAAATATTCTCTACAGCTGTATCATAAATCAGTACTAGAAAATATACATTGCACTAAGCCATTCGTAGTCAAAATAAATTTACAGTGGATTCACACAAATTTATTATTTATATCGGATTTAAGATTGATAGGAAACTCAAAAGGAATGCATAATTTATTGGTAAAAGTTGGGCAAACATATAAAGTGATCACGTAAACCAGCCGATGACAATTCGTTAGCACCTGTAGGTGCCTCGAGTTCCTGGTTCTCCTATATTATGTACATATATAATGCTCCTTCGTCTCTTAAGATGTTAAAATTTGTAATAAAATATCATTGAATATCCTATGATGCACTTTAATATGGCTTCTTTTTTTATTTATTAATTTAGGGAATACAACAGCTATAATATATTAATATAATATGTTATATAGATTCACGTTTTATGGCACCAATTATAGTATTCTTCGTTCTATCAACAGAAACATAAGTATATAATGTACATAAGTAAGAAACAGGAAATAGGATAGAAATGAATCCAGAAATAGGAAGGAACCGGAGAAAGGAAGTCACAATAGTTATATAGATTTTGGTTACGCTGAAACACCCAGACTCCACGGCACCCTCGACGCGCCGGCACGCCCCCCACCCCCTCCGCTTAATTTTTTTTTTTTTAATAAGGCTTCAAACGAATAAAAATGTGGCAAACTACCTTTGAAAAGTTTCTGTCGCGCGCGCGTAGTGACAACAAAAATATTTTGTTCGTCGCTAAGCCGAGTTCATCGCCCTCGGTGCCAAAGGAGCGACAATAAGCCACAGTAGCGGTATGATAATACAGTAAAAGATTATAGAGAGTTCGCGGACATTGAACTTGCCACCAGCACTATATAAGGAAGCGTACGCCTGTACACGATTTCACTTCACTATGCAAGCACTCGGTCACTTCATTTCATCACGGATGATTATTCGGCTAATTACGTTTCGCTTATTTTACCAATTGCTAGAAAAAATTCAATTCAATAATTATTATTCTTTGGATTCCTTACAAAAAGCATCACAAACTTCATATGAGTAGCACATAGTAATCGACATTCTGTCGCAACGCTGGCCGATCGATTCGCCTCAAGTCGTTTCGCGGCACATCATTCTCCTATCAAAGTGGGCCTTATTGATTCGGCCTGGTTTGAAAGGCTTCGATGGAGTTTAATGTGCGCTGGTTTGATTCCCATTTGGAGGGCCGAGGCACGTGAAAATCTAAAAAGTATGGTCATATTTATTTTATGCCAACTGCGATACAAAATTGAACTATATAAAAGGTTGCATTCGCCTACAACGATAGTTGAATAAATATTAATAAATATGTTTACTTCACTCCTTACAACCCATCCTATAACCATGCACATCCTTCTTATACTTATAACAATATATGAAATGCTTTTTTTTTATTCAATTTTTTGTAACTGTCATTATTCTGTACTTTCTGGGATTGGTATGTAATTGGTCTCATTTCTGTAAATCGTTTGTGTATTGTAAGTGTTAACATGACTGTTTACTAATCCAAATAAATTAATAAATTAAATTAAATGTGGTCTTCCGTGAGAGTACATTAAAAATACATATTTATTTTATACTCTTTAGAGCGGAAAAATCGCAGATAATCGTGTCGATATTATGCGGAACACTCTCGCTCCTTTTTAACTTTTATCCCACGTGGTGGTGGGGCAGCTCTCCTTAATGCGCTCATCCACTTCATCCTATCCTGACTATCATCATATTCAGAGAAATTACATGTCTGCATATCCTCCATCATATTCAGAGAAATTACATGTCTGCATATCCTCCATCATATTCAGAGAAATTACATGTCTGCATATCCTCCGCCACCGAAGCGCCCAGTTCGACAGCGAAAGCATTTGTTTGACTTCGTCCCACACGAAAAAATTCTCTCACTGTTGCGCGACACTAGAATATGTGCGAGTGAGATTGAAGGAAATGCTAGCAGTTCTAATGCGAATGACGAAGATTGTCTCTCTTTGTCGCGCCTGACTAGAATGTGTGGAAATGCGGGCAGTTTGAATTCGAAGGCTTTATTCGTCAAACGAATGCTACACTCTGCACATTAATCTGTGAATGAAACTATTTAAAAGAAATACATATTGATAATTCTAAAGCTTTTATGTTTTAACTAAGTTTAGTTTGTCGATCGACAATTCTTGATAGAACTCCATTGTACGTTGATATGTTATAAAAAATATAAAAATACTTGGTAATTGTTCTATTGTGTTTATTTGATTATTGACGCGTTTCGTGCAAAGCACATCGTCAGAATAATGCTCTACAAGACTGAGACTAGTGGTTATATACAAAATTTACATGGCAGGTGTATAAAAATGTTGGTTTTTGAACGGTTGAAAAGAAGTTATATAATGCAAATGAATCTATACAAATCTACGTTTTAATACAATGAATGTAGTTGGGTCACTGGTTGTAGTCCCCTGTGTCCATTAGGCCTGTAACAAAAGGAAACGACAGCAGTAAAATTCGAAAGGTAAATAATATTGTATTTATTGGTTTATTGTTATCTTTTAAGTGTGGTTAAAACCAATGTATTTCATAGATATTTGGTAGTTATAATTACAAACAGCTTAATTTTAATCTTAATGTATTTAACAACAAAGGAAGGTATATGTCTGTCTAACCTATCGGTTTCAATAATGGTGAATATATATGATCAATTTGTTTATTGATGAGTAATTTTTGTGGATCCTTTTTTACTCTGTTTATTTCTAATATTTCTAGTCGGTCAAGTTTTCTCCCTTTTATTGCCCGATGTATTATATTTATATTATGGTCACTATTAAATTGGTGGTTGTTTTCGTTTATATGTTCTGCAAAATTTGAGGTGTCTTTCTTTAATCTAATGCATGTCATGTGTTCTTTAATTCTTGTTTTAAAGGCACGGCCTGTTTGTCCAATATATGTTCCCGTACATGAGTTACAATTTAGTTTATAAATTCCGCTGTTATCCAACTGTTCAACCTTGTCTTTATTATTAATTAACAATTTACCTAATGTACTTGGATTAGAAAATGCAATATTTTTGCCAGTTTTTTTAATGACTCTACTGATATTTGTTGTGACATCGCCGACGTAGGATAGTTTTACCCATTTATTAGATTTTTCATTTAAATTTGTTTAAACTTCAGATCTACCTTCATTGTAGTTCAGTTTGCGTTTATTTACCTCTTCGTTTATAATTTAAAATCTGTGTATTATTTTATCAAAACTTGTGTTTTTTTATCTTAAAAGAATCCTTTCAGTGTTAGATTTATGATGGTGTATTTTTAATCTGTGTTTTGGCTGTTTTTTCTAGTTTTTTTTGTGTTTTTAGTTTTTTTTTATCGTAGTTGAAAAATATTTTGATTTTTTTTTTGTTTGTTTGTGTACTTTATATATATCATTGGAAAGACAATTTTTCGGTGATTTCAATGATATATATCATTAGTAATATTTTATTGTGTTAATAGTATTTTATGCGATTTTAATAATTTTTTTTGACATTTCTAAGTACGCTGCTCGTGTGTGTTGTGCTGCGCCACTGACCTTGGTGTCACTGGATGCAGAATTAAATTCTACGCAAAAAAGTTCGTGACAGTTAGTGTGTGCCTACTACCGTTGAGTAGATATTGACGTTTTTCTGCGTTCGCCATACTGGCGCTTACGCCCTTTCTACGCTACATCGACTCAGCTCAGTTTTATTTTACCTATTTAATAATATTGACTTCTAGTACCAAGTAGGCACCTACATATAATTTGTTTATATTTTTATCAATTCCGTGTATTTATTTGTTGCTTGGTTGTATATTGCTTGTTTGATCCGTACCGCACGACGGGACGCTTTGTTGCTCTATACTTTTGGGTTAGGTTGGATATATAGGTCGTATAGGATTGTATAGGATAGTTTGATCTCATAGTTGTTTTCCATCAGGACAGGTGCGACACTGCTCTTAGTTGGTTGCGGTTGCGGGTTGAACGGCTTTTGCATAATTTAATTTCTATCTTTTTTTTAAAAATCTTCGCTCATACACATTAACTACTTCAAACAATTTATTTTATTTTTAAAGGTTTATTTTTCTTGTATATTCGTATAATATACCTATTCATTATTTTGTTTTTAACTTTCCAACGGTAGTTTGCATACACAGATTTGTTCATTATTTGTTGTTTTATCTTCTTCTTTGTAATTACATTAACATTTGAATTTCGATTTTATAACGATTTGTTGTTTACGGAGTGCCTTTTTCATTATCTTAAATTGATCATCTAGGGTAACAGTTCTGTTGAGATCTAAAATGGTCAAAACGAAACGTACCCGGAAGAGAATTCGCAAGACACTGGAATCTCTGTCACCAGTAACCCCGTCACCGCCTATTAATAGAATCAGAATGTCCAGCCCTGAAGCTTCGTCTGTCTCCGCTGAGAACCACATTGTGGTGACTCGCGTTGAGACCTCGAAGCAGTGCAGCAGTCCTCCGACACAGTCCGAGCCAGTATCGAATCCAGCAACACCATCTTCTCGCGATGAAGTACTGTCAGTACCAGGTTTCGAGCCAATCATTTATACTGCCTATGAAGCTATGTCTGCCCTACAAGACTCTTTAGCCACCTCAGATATGCCTAAAGATCAACAATTGGAGGTAAGTCGTAAAATAAATATTCTTCTTGCTATCATTGGACGAAATGACAGTCGCATGGCGGAATCATTGGGACGAGAAGCAGTTCTCAACGAACGCATCAGTGCTCTGATCAGAGAGAAACAGGGATTGCAATCTCACATCGAGACGCTCGAACTCGAGATGCGCCCTGTGATGCAAACTATTGCTGACAACGTTGTCACAAAACAATGTGATAGCTTTGCTTCGCGTTCGGCCGTAAGTGGCCCTCCGCCGATTACCAGAATCGGCTTCCCAGCGTTACCAGCCAAGCCCGCCGTTTGCATTTTCCCGACTAGAGATGATATAAGTTCCTCGGTAGAAACAAGGCGAGTGCTCAAAACAACGTTAAAGCCCAGTGAAATCGGTGCGCAAGTTACGAGCGTACGAAATATAAGAGGAAAAGGCATTGTTGTCAACACTGCCACTACCGCTGACTCCTTGAAACTCCTCAATGCACCGGCTTTAAAATCTTCCAAAGACCTCAGCGTCCGACTTGCTTCGAAACGAAACCCCAGATTACGCTTCAGTTTTGTTCCGCGTGACATGTCTCACGAGGAGTTCTTGGGTCTGGCGTTTTTGTCCGTCCCGGATATGGGCATAAACCAGGATGAATTTGTTAAGAGTGCTAGTTTCAGCCACTTTATGGGACCTCGCACTGGGCCTACCTGTGACAGAGTGTTTGAAGTACCGCCGACAATAAGACACAAACTCATTGAGTGCGGAAGAGTCTTTGTTGAATGGAGCGTGTGTAAGGTCAGAGACTTCATACCAATAAGTGTGTGCTCAAGATGCCGGATGTATGGCCATACAAGTAAGTTCTGCAAAGATCCCCCTCGCTGTGGCCATTGTGCTTCTGGTGAGCACGATTTTTCAGTATGTCCTGCTAAAGAAAGTCCACCAATTTGTGCGGTCTGTTCATTTTTCAAAAAACCAGCCTCTCACAAATCTGGTTCTGATGAATGTCCAGCATTCCAGGCATCGTTGAGCCGCGCCCTATTGACAGTTGATTATGGCCAGTAGCATATCCGTATCAACAGGTCTCAGAATCGGACAGCTCAATCTGGGCCGACGTCGTGCTGCCACCTTGGAGCTTAAACAACTCGCCCATCAACTGAATATCGATATCTGTCTGGTTCAGGAACCATACACTGGCGACGGCTCTATGTGTGTGACGGATTCAGACTTCCGTATAATTTCTGCCACTTGCTGTTCCATGGATTTACCCCCTCTAGCTTCAATAATTATTTTTAATTCTTCAATATCTTATATTTTATTAGATCATCTTTCCTCGAGCACTACAGTCGTGCTTGAAATTTCTCTTTCAGGTAAATCCATGTACCTAGTTTCAACCTACTTCAAATTTGGCGACCCGATAGAGCCATATGTGTGCTTTCTAGATAATGTAATGAGTCATCTAGGCGGAGATTCCATCTTGATTGGCTGTGACTTCAATGCTGAGTCCCCTCTATGGTGTCATTCTACCACTGCAGGGTCTAGGAAAGCAAAAAGAGGTGAACTCTGTGAGGACTTCATAGCTCGGCACGAGCTTTCCGTTATCAATGATCCCTTTAGTCCTCCCACTTTTTCTGGTGCGGTTGGGTTTGGCCACATCGATGTCACTTTGGCTTCGGCTCAAATAGCTCAAAAGACTTCCTCCTGGCGTGTTTATACAGATTATTCGGGTAGCGATCACGAACTTATTGTCTTTACAATTTCTACTTCACCTACTGACTCGGTTCAAAAGTCTCATATTCCAAGGCGTTTTCGCACGAGGTGTGAGCGCATTGTCGAATTTGATGCTGAATTTATTCGATTTCTGAATCGCTTTAACCCAAATGCTATGTCTATATCTGATACTGCTTCTGATTTCACTAACAATATCATTATATGTGCAGAAAAGTCAATTGGCAGATCTACTCCAGAAAAATTAAAACCAAACGCTTGGTGGCACTCAGGACTCGATTCTTTGAAACGCAGCGTTACACGTGCACGTCGAACTCTTAAATTGGGACGCAATAGGAACTTTGCTGAGTTTATTATTCTCGACTTGTACTCTGCTTATAGACGTGCACACAATCTATATAAAAACGAAATTATTCGTGCGAAGAAGGTAAGTTGGCGACGTTTGGTTTCCGAGGTTTCG
The DNA here is from genome assembly GCA_963576475.1 of Molanna angustata. NCBI lineage: Eukaryota > Metazoa > Arthropoda > Insecta > Trichoptera > Molannidae > Molanna > Molanna angustata. The sequence continues at coordinate 19,686,940 of OY754989.1, forward strand.
ACTTCAGATCCATGGGGTGCGGTATATCGCGCCGTTTCTTCTAAGAGAGGAAATGGCGCAACAATATCTTGCATCCGCGATGCAACTACTGGTGAGTTCACAACGTCTCTCGATTCAACTGCTTCCGTTTTTCTGGACGCGTTGATTCCATCGGATGATCCGTCTACCGACAATGTTTTTCATAAATGGGTACGTGCTCTTCAACACAACATTCCTCAGACACCCGCTTCGCCACCAGTTTCTGTTGAGGAACTCGATTTAATTATTGGGAACCTTAAACTAAATAAATCCCCAGGCCTCGACCGTATCGACTCTATTTTAATACAAAGATGTTGGCGTTTGGCTCAATTTGAAATGGTTTCCCTCTTAAAAAGATGTTTAGACGAAGGCTGTTTTCCAGACTGTTGGAAAACGGGCCTCATGACTATAATTCCCAAACGATGCGATCGTCCTAGCACGGACCCAAAAGCATATAGACCTGTTACTCTCCTGCCTATTCTGGGCAAGATTCTGGAAAGACTTATATGCAGTAGAATTGAATCCCATCTTTCTAACTCATGTCCACTTTCTTCTCGCCAATTTGGCTTCCGACCTGGAATTTCAACAGTCGATGCTATAAATTATATGTCAGAATTTGTAAGACATTCTGACGAAAAATATGTTATTGCTATTTCCCTTGACATTAGTGGTGCATTTGACAATGCTTGGTGGCCGCTCATTTTGCATAAACTGAAGTCAAGGAATATACCCCGCAATATATATCTGATAGTTAAGAGTTACTTTGAAAATCGCCGCATAGTCCTGCCTGGGGGACAATTTCTACATACGCGACAGGTAAGCATTGGATGTCCTCAGGGTTCTGTTCTCGGTCCACTTCTCTGGAACATTCTTTTTGATGACTTGCTGGATCTTCCTCTCTCCAGTAATTGTACGATTCAAGCGTATGCCGATGATGCATACATCCTCGTCCGTGGTAATAGGCGTGATGACAGTATGAAAAAATCATTGAAATTATAATTTTATAAGATAAAATAGGTTATATAGATTGGAAAAAATATATTTATTTTCATTTTAAAAGAGCGAATAATATTAATATTATTAAAATAAAAATACAAAATATGTAAGTCCGCCATTTTATGAGAAACACCAATCAGAGTGAATCAATAATTATGACGTCACAGTTTCAATACAATATATGAAATTACTTTGCATCGAACAAAGACTTTTGCTCGTCAGAATTTAGAAACGTAAAAACTTACATATAAGCGTATTATTATTATTCTATGCATATAAGTACTTTATTTATCTATAATTTAAATACAACTTACATCTCGAAAATCGATAAAATATGTTCCTTCTTCTCGCTACATTATGTGTTCATAAACTAAAAGCATACCTACGCGGTACTGTGGTAGACATGACAGTTGTAAATCTGCGTTGCACCGCTCAATTGCGTCGATTCTGTTCACTGCGACGGGTGTGTTAACTCACTCCTTCGAAATGTATTGGCTCACGGCGCAGTGAGTCGTGAGTGCTAGACAGGGAGAATGCGAACAGTGTTAGGGTATTGAGTTATTGAGTTGCCTGCTTTTTAACCGACAAACTATTACTTTTAAAAGTAGAATCGGGATTTTTAACCGACATAGGGTTGGGTGGGGTGAAAAGTGCCGTGGGTAAAAAGTGCCATCTATCAAATTTCCTATATAGCAAAATTATACAACTACTTAGGTCATCTCTACTGGTAGGTAGACACTCTGCGACATGTATGTACAATTTCAGTTGACGTGTGACAGTAATTGCGGTTGTGCGGATGATTTGTTTTTTTTTCGCCTCAAAAGTATTTTTTTTCGTTTGAGTTATTTTTTGCATTGTGAACAGACGTATTGAGATTGGTTTTTAAAGTAAGTGTTATTTACTAGTTAATTTTGTTATATTTAAGGTTCTAATTGTAAAAATATTAATTGTTTGGATTGAATAAAAATATTGATATGTTTTTATTTATAGGCAGGGGTGGGGTGAAAAGTGACAGATGGAACTTTTCACCCCAGAACAACCTTTTGGATGAATAACAATACTGAAAGTACGATGACAATATACAATATTCCCTCAATAGTTCACACTGCCCTACCACTAGCCTTAACACCGAATAATATAGTCAAAGGTTTTGGAAAACCAGTAATATTCCCATACAATGAAAATAGTTTTAGCGAATATGACTTTGCACCATCATATGTCACAGATCGTCCTAATCCACAAGAGTCTGAATACGATGAATCTCCCAACGCGTTTAATACATCAAATAATTCCGCAATCGTCGCCAGCAATGCATCAAATGAAGCTCTTCCTTGCACTTTCTACCTTTGGCACTTTCTACCCCATACCCTGGAACTTCTCACCCCATCGGTGGGGTAAAAAGTTCCAGTTGACATGGGTCAACAAAATGTGTAATATCTTTTTTGTGTTTGGAGTTGGAAATATCTTTCTTACTAAAAAATATAGAGGAATGATGTAGTTCTACGTATAATAAAAGAGAATCAATTTTACTAGTTGCATTAGTAAATTAATTATAGTATTGAGAGCTAAATGTGGGGGAACAAATACTGTACTTCATTGTAAACGCATACTTAATAAAATACACTTTCTGTGTCTCGCATTGCCAAATTTAACTACTTGTTTCTCGTTTATATTCGCGTGGGACGAAAACAAATACCTCAGTAGGTGTTTTTTTCGACGTGTTTGTACATTTAGGGACCGCACAACACTTATGCACTTTTGAATTTATTTTAAATACACAAATCGTCTTAGAATACATATAGTACATATAATAGTGATATGCGGTCTACGAAACCGTGACGTCACCGTCAGCTCCGACGGACGCCATTACACTGCAAGCGTTTTTTGACGTAAATGTCAAATTGGATTTTGAAATGGCAATTTTTGCTACTAAACCTTTATTTTATGTTGAAATGTATATATATTTGAAAACAGTGGATGCGTAAAAACATCGTGAGATAGTTTCTCAAAATTAGTCATCATGCCTATTCCCGTAGATTTATTGAGAACTCAGCTACTCAAGCTCTTTCCTTAGTTTCCGACTGGGGTGTAAAAAATAAACTTTGCTTCGCTCCTAATAAGACATATGGCTTGGTTTTCAAAGGCTTACTACGTAGACAGCCGTCTATTAAGTTCTCTGGAACAAATGTAAGTTTTCGGGACCAAATCACTTGCCTAGGAGTTGTTCTGGAAAGAGGACCAAATTTTAAAAACCATGCTCGATTGTGTGTCGACAAAGCTAAGTCAGCTTCTTTAAAGATTTCACACATCGCCAAGGCACACTGGGGTTTACAGTTTCAAGTATCCTGTCTTTTCTATAAGGCAGTTTACCTCGGCATTGCTTGCTATGCAGCAGGATGTTGGTCTCACGCCTGTGAGCTTCAACATATACGTAGAATTTTGCTCTCAGGCCAACGATTCGCTCTCATCGCTTTATCCAAAGCATATGGAACGAGTCCCACTGAAGCACTGCCAATTTTGACAGGCATGACTCCCCTTGATCTGGAACTTCAGCGTAGAGGGGCTGTTTTCAACCTTACGCGGGGCTGTTCTTCTATGATCGGAAATATTCCTCTCTTCCCTCCAGAGGGTCGAGTGTCACGCGGCTTTGTTGAAAGGACTGTAAATGAAAATTTGCAGAACATCTGGCAGACTCGCTGGACGGCCTGCTCAGTGGGAAGAATTACCTACTTATTTTTTCCCGACGTGAGGTATCGTCTTAAATCTCCCTGGGTTGTTCCAGACTTTTGGACTTCCCAATTTTTCACAGGACACGGAAACTTTAAAAGTTATCTTCACCGATTTAACATTGCCTCATCTGCTTCATGTCATTTCTGTCAATACCCGGACCAAACTTCGGAACATATCCTTTGGGAATGTTGCCACCCAATGGTGTCCTCATATAGATCGGAGCTCCTCGTTGCTGTCCGTGGGCCTCTTCAAGGTCCCATTGGTCATGCGGATTTTGTGATCTCGAAGAAAAATTATAAAGCTTTTAAGGTTTTCTGTCATAGATATGGTGCCTTACTTTTAGAAGATTCCCGTTAAATTAATTATTTCCAGAGATCTTGGTCACTTCTCTGATGGTCTGCATGTAGGGGGATCTGAGGTCATAGACAGTCCACGGGTGTGAATTTTCTGTTCGCACTCGTTGATTGTTTCTTTTTGCACTATGGTGCCGAGATTGCTAATCTAGAGGGCTCCATGAGCTACTTTTCGTGCTATGCATTTTTTTTTTTGTCGTTCACTTAGCGTTCTGTGAAGGGGCCGATTACAGTCCCCATAGGCAGAGCGGGTGGTGGTGGGAGTAGCAAATATAATACATCGGGCAATAAAAGGGAGAAAACTTGACCGACTAGAAATATTAGAAATAAACAGAGTAAAAAAGGATCCACAAAAATTACTCATCAATAAACAAATTGATCATATATATTCACCATTATTGAAACCGATAGGTTAGACAGACATATACCTTCCTTTGTTGTTAAATACATTAAGATTAAAATTAAGCTGTTTGTAATTATAACTACCAAATATCTATGAAATACATTGGTTTTAACCACACTTAAAAGATAACAATAAACCAATAAATACAATATTATTTACCTTTCGAATTTTACTGCTGTCGTTTCCTTTTGTTACAGGCCTAATGGACACAGGGGACTACAACCAGTGACCCAACTACATTCATTGTATTAAAACGTAGATTTGTATAGATTCATTTGCATTATATAACTTCTTTTCAACCGTTCAAAAACCAACATTTTTATACACCTGCCATGTAAATTTTGTATATAACCACTAGTCTCAGTCTTGTAGAGCATTATTCTGACGATGTGCTTTGCACGAAACGCGTCAATAATCAAATAAACACAATAGAACAATTACCAAGTATTTTTATATTTTTTATAACATATCAACGTTTTATGTTTTTTTTTTCTAAATTAGGCAACCCACTCAAATCAAAGGTGATTTGTGCCATTCTAGTTTCTATGAGACACACAAATTATTTTTTTATACTTATTTGAAGAATGAGTTCAATTGCTAGTTGAACATTTACAGGTTAATTTGATTAGAAAAAAGAAATTTAGAAATTTGGCGATAAACGCGTTTTTTGTTGAGTGATAATAGGTGAGCTACATATATTAAAAGAACGAGGAACATTAATGAAAAAAAGGAGAATATAAGACGGCTTAAGGTATAATTTTTTTTATCGTGATTGCAACCTTTTTGGGTTCAAGGGGAATTCCTCGGTAGATCTCAGAAAGGTATAAGCTTATGCGCGAAACCCAAGATGGCTCCATATCCCGAGACAGTTTCTCTCCTCGAATTGTCAACCGGGTCACGTTTCGTCCTATTCATAAAGCCGCTGTTGTAGGTCCCTTACACAAACAGTTGTTAAGATTTAACTGAGTTATGAAATGGCCGTAAATGTTGACAAGTTCGCCCCTTGGACGGTGGAAGACCTGAACTCGGTACAAAAGAAGAAGTAGTTTTTTGCAAGAATTTATATAATCCACGAACAATTTGGTACTACATTTTTTTAACGGCGCTGGTCGATTAACTAATGATATTAATAACAAGCACTACACATAATAACACTCAATTATTATTATTATTACCATTATACACTTCCTCAAAAGAATTAGCAGATCAATGCGTAAATTGTAAATTATTTAAAAGAGCAAAATAAAATGCAACAAACGCATCATCATGTTTTCAATTGGGAATAATTAACCCATCCAGAAACTAAACAAATCAAAGGATTAGGCTCTGAGGAGGTCTCTATACTACCTATCAACCCTACTGATTCCCGAATATTAACGTTTTAAAACTTTTTAACGATTCTACATGTATTCTTTATAACCTTTTTTTGCTTTTTTATTTTTAAGTTTTTCGATAGATCTAATATTTCTAAATTACGGATTAACCATTTTGGAATAATGCCAGTGGCTGAAATAATGAACGGTTATATTATAATTTATTTTTAGTTTCTTTATTTATATAATTTTCGTATTTTATTTTATTTCAGACGCATGTGATTTTTATCAACTACACCATCGTAGTTAACTACTAGTCTCTTTTCAAATTATATTAATTTGTTTTGGTGATATATGTATAACTACAGTTTTAAGTTACATATACTAGTTATTTAATGAAACTGACTTATTTCGGCCATTCAGTGTCCATTTTCAAATTGTGCTAAACAAGAGGTGGTTGGTGCTTATATAATGTCAAGTGAAAGGATTTGCAACCTTTTTTTTATATATTCAATTAGTATTGCTAGAAAGAATCAATTTGATATACCATCATTATTACTAAGCGAATCATTTTGAATAAAATAACCTAGTTAGTTTGGATATTAGTAAAGAGAAATATACCTTAACTTTTTGATTATGTTCTGTATATATTCTTTTAGGAAAATAATAAGCATACCCCGATTTTTGACATTTATCTTAAATTTCTAAAAAAATATAAGGTATAGAGCAATATTTTTTTTTTTAAATTAAAGAAGAACAAAATACCTGGAAAAATATGATATGACGTTGCATTAACGCATCAGGTTAAGTAAATTAACCAAAAAAACTTTTATTACGCAATGGCGCTGAATGAAAAATAAATGTTTTTTAGGTTTATTTACTAAACCTGAAGCATTAATGCAACGTCACATCATATTTTTCTAGATATTTTTGTCTTCTTTAATTTAAAAAAAAATATATTACTCTATGCCTTATAGTTTATTTAAAATATATGATAAACGTTGAAAATCGGGGTATGCCATTATTTTTCTACAATAATTTATACAGAACATTATCAAAAAGTTAAGGTATATTTTTGTTTATTAATATCCAAACTATTTAAATTATTTTTTTCAAAACGATTTGATAAGAAATAATGATGGTATATCAAATTGAAAAATAGGTACGTTGGCAGCAGTCCCCCCCTTAATTGAAAAATCACAAAACAGAAGAGAAAGCTGAAATATATTTATTTATTTATTTATTTTGTTTTATTAAGAAATACAACAGCTGTTTACAAACATTTATAGGTATACAGTAAATAATTTTCTTATTTATATCGCCAATTACAGTATTTCCTAGTTATTAGTTACATTTTATATTGTTTATTCGGTAAAAATTCTCAATAAATACGAAAAAAGAATATTTCAAGTGATAATGGAGATGGAGATGATATCTATTTCCTTATTTTTAGCAACAAATAGAGACAAATAAAAGTACATAACATACAAATATTTTATGTACATTTTTTTATCTAGGGTAAAACATTTACGTACTGTTCATTTGTCATCTTTTTTTATAAATATCTTAAAATACGTTATTAAAAATATTTGTTAACTCGCACATTATTTCAAATTGTGATTTCATTCGCTTATGTTTACAGTTCAATGAATTTATTGTTTATAATATATTATTTCAGTGCCATAACATTTTACTTGTTAGGTTTTATATATACTTTTCCATAATTTTTCTATAGTATATATTTAGATTTTTCACAAGAATATAGGCATCTTAATTAGACTATATATCCATTTATTGATTTTAACAGTTCTTTTTTGTAGGATGCAATGTTTGATGAAAACAGGTCTATCTTTGTATTGGTCATACAGTTATTATTGAAACTAATACACGCTCTATTGACAAATGTGTTTAATATATAGTTTGTTCTACAGGACTCGATATAAAATAGTGTTTTATTTCTGTTGCTTCTAGATGGACAGTGGAAACGGATTGCACTCAGGAGTGCACTACTATCGACTATATTATTTAAAATTTTGTACAAGTAGACCAGATCAATAACTATCCTTCGGTCTTCCAGTGATTTTATTTTATAATGTGTAAGTGCTTGATCATAATACCGGAAATACCGACGGTTTCTGAAATTGTATTGTTTTATGCATTTTTTTTGTAATCTCTCTATAGCATTAATGTGGACAGTATAACTCGGGTTCCAGACCGCAGAGGCAAATTCCAAAAGACTTCGGATAAGCGAGTTGAACAGTATTACCAGCGAGTTGGGATTCCGGAAATCCTTTGTGTTTCTAAATATAAAGCCTAGGATCTTGTAAGCACGGGAAGTAATATTGTCATAGTGTTTAATGAAATTTAATTTTTCGTCTAATATAATTCCCAAGTCCCTCATTTCGGACTTACGTTCTAGAGTCGAGCTATTTAATTTATAATCAAAGTTTATCCTGTTTTTGTTTCTGGTATAAGTTATAAAGTTACACTTGTCGATATTCAGGAACAGTTGATTTACCTGACAGTACTCTTTTAGTGCGTCGATGTCGTTTTGAAGATCAATACAATCAGTGATACACTCGATTTTTCGATAAAGTTTAGCATCGTCTGCAAATAGTAATAAGTTCGAGGTTTTTACACAGTTTCCCATGTCGTTTATATATATTAGGAACAGGAGTGGTCCCAGATGGGACCCCTGGGGTACTCCAGAATGAATAGGTAAGTATGATGATGTGTATCCGCATACAGTTACCGCCTGAGACCTATTTTTTATGTAGGATTCAAACCATCTTAGGAGGTTACCCCTGATTCCCAGTTTATATAGTTTCTCCAACAAAATGTTATGATTAAGTTTATCAAATGCTTTGGAGAAATCACTATAGAAGGCGTCAACCTGTTTTCCTTCATGCATCGATTGTGTTATATAATGGGTAAACTCAAGTAGGTTTGTCTCAACAGATCTTTTGGTTCTGAATCCGTGTTGACTATTACTGATATATGGGTTTATTTTTGGGTTAATATGATTTATTATTATCTTTTCGAGTAATTTGATATTCGAGTGATATAAATGGTTTTACTCTAACTTTCTATACTATTCTATGTTTTTCAATGTAGTTTATTTATTTTTCTTTGTATGTATATGTATACTCCGTTTTTGTGTGCTAGTATTCTTTGTCAGTTCTTTCTAGCGATACTAATTATTGAACTGACGGAAAAAAAATATGGATGACCAAAACTATACCACCTATGTATGTATGATGTTTGTTGAGGTGGTGATTGTGAGTGTAGAATTCTGAGATTGTGGACCTATTTAATATCGCCATATCCCTTAAGGGTAAATAAAGAGAACCGAGCGCCATACTCCTCTATTTTTGCATACGTTTCTATGTAGCTTCCTTTTTTTTTAAATGAATATGTCAAGCAATAAATGCTTGTGCTATAGGTGAACGAAATCGGTCGAGGCAGGATTCGAACTCGCAATCACTGGATTACTAGCCCAGCTCGCTAACCGCTCTGCCATCGACTAAACTGTCACGTAAACTGCTAGTCCTAGAACAGGATTTCCTGGTTGAACAGCAGTAATGTACATTTTGCTTTCATTTTCAACAAAATAACTACGTTGATACTCTCTCAACAGAGTTCGAGAGCTTCGTAGCAACCCATTATATATTTATACACACAAGACAAATTCGACCAAAAGGATCATGTATTGCCAAAAATATGACGTTTTAAAGCTATTTTAATTTGTTCTGATCTTTTGGATATCTTATGCTAGTGGGCAGATCATTGAAAAGTACATACCTTATGCAAGTGGGCAGATCATTGAAAAGTACATACCTTATGCAAGTGGGCAGATCATTGAAAAGTACATACCTTATGCAAGTGGGCAGATCATTGAAAAGTACATACCTTATGCAAGTGGGCAGATCATTGAAAAGTACATACCTTATGCAAGTGGGCAGATCATTGAAAAGTACATACCTTATGCAAGTGGGCAGATCATTGAAAAGTACAACTTTCCTATATGACAGTAATTAGGTACTGTGTTGCAGTTGTTGTATTTTTCTTGTATACTTATAAGTTTTGAAGTTCATATTATTATGAAGTTGAAAAAAATTATTTTATTTGTCATAATGTTGTGACCGGAGAGACCACAAAGATATGCTTCGTCTAGAGCAGTGATTCCCAAAGTGGTCAACGGGGTCTACGTTGGCGTGAAAAAAGGGGGGTTAAGTATTGGGGGGTCTATATACGAAAATTTATCTAGTTTCGATAGTAAAGAATAAAAATATCGGGCTTGGCTTTACTTTTAGAGTGAATTTCCAAGTTCAAAGTGTCAATAAATGTGCTAATTATTTCGTTTCCAACTTTTTCGGATATTGTCTTTGTGAAGATACTATTGATAATGTAATCTGACAAAGCGTTCACGAAATTGACCGGGATAAAGGAATTCATTTCACATTATTAAAACGTTATTTTCAAAGCAATGGACAGTGGACATTCCACTAGAAAAACACTTCGCAAATAATTTAATTTCGTATTAAGTTGAACGAGATATTTATATCGACGTGACATCACAACTTATGTATGTATATATGTTGGGATAAAAATATGCAAATATCCCAACATACGTACATATTTCTGTCGGGGTAAACAAAATTAAAAACGACAAATATATTATAGAAAAACGACAGACATATTATGATTTTTACGAGCGTTGCTGCGTCGGGATGGCCTTCACCGTGTAGTTACTTACTTAACGAGTCCGAGTACTTCTCACTAGGCCTTCCCACTCCAGAATACAGCAACCGCAACGGCATTGTCATTAACCATCTTCAAGTCCTCTGCGTCGCATGTCATTGGCATATCTTGACAGATGAGGAGGTGTTCGTCAGTTTGTAATTGCAGGAAACATCCTCTTCCACCCTAATACCCCACCTTAGCATGTTCTCTTTGCATCTCGTGACACCGACGCGTAATCTATTAAGTGTTTTCCATGTCAGGTAGGGTTGTTGGTGTCCCGGTCCCAAACTTTCCGACAGGTCGACCTGATCTCCAGCGTATTGTGCTTTCGGGACTATGATGCCTCTCTGACTCATTACAGATTCACCAGCCTCAGAGAGCGTAGAGATCAACTCGATCTAGTATAACTACGTTGACAGCTCAATACTGCGTAGCAGGATCGGTGTGGTCGCTCCTAGATTAGCGTCTAGATGCCCGGACATACAACTTCATATACCTACCCCACTGTAGCACCAATTACTGCAGAAACTCATTCCTGAATAGATCATGTAGATTGTTTAATGCCAAGATGCGTGACACGGACATATTTAACATCTTCTCTTCTTCTTCTTCTTCAGCCCTCTGTCTTCCACTGCTGGATATAGGCCTCTTCCATATTCCAGCAACCGATAGAAGGAAGTGGAAGAATATGGAAGAGGCCTATATTTAACAACATATCTCTATCTATCTGATATGATGCTTCTCCACAATATTATTAATAATAAAATTGATTCTCCTGCTCTCTGAAATTATATATCTTTCAACATCCCTACCCGTAGAACTAGACACACTCCTCTTTTCCGTCTTACCACTCAACACACCAACTATGCTCAACATGCAACAATGTACATCATAATCTGTAATACATATAATAGGCATTTCCAAGAGATTGACATATTCTTACTTAGCGCCCCCACATTTAAACAAATATATCAAACTTGAAATTTCATCCTCATAATCATATTTAACACTTAATTATACTGACACATTTATATATGCAATTTCACACATCATTCACACAATATCTCACCATAATATGTAACCATTCCTAATATATCTTAATATTCTACAATAACTTCAGCGACAACCTGTAATTGGCTTTATTATTAATCAAATTATCTTTATGTTTTATAATTTATTATATGCTGTATGTTGTCCTTTTAAATAAATAAATAAATAAATATCGCTTGGTAAATTCAGAGTGAGCGTGCGGCGGTGCTTGGCTCAGCGGGGTGTATAGTATTCTGGTTGATTGTCTCATATTAGTGTATAATTTTTATCTTTTCTTTCCTTCCTTTCCTCTCCTTTCCTTTCCTTACCCATTTTTCTTATTTTATTATGTCATGTTATATGTTAAAATTATAATTGTGTGTGTATTATATTATGTAACAGGCAACACGTAATTGGGGCACTACATATTTTACTTATGTCATGTTATATGTTAAAATTATAATTGTGTGTGTATTATATTATGTAACAGGCAACACGTAATTGGGGCACTACATATTTTACTTATGTCATGTTATATGTTAAAATTATAATTGTGTGTGTGTATTATATTATGTAACAGGCAACACGTAATTGGGGCACTACATATTTTACTTATGTCATGTTATATGTTAAAATTATAATTGTGTGTGTGTATTATATTATGTAACAGGCAACACGTAATTGGGGCACTACATATTTTACTTATGTCATGTTATATGTTAAAATTATAATTGTGTGTGTATTATATTATGTAACAGGCAACACGTATGTAATTGGGGCACTACATATTTTACTTATGTCATGTTATATGTTAAAATTATAATTTTGTGTGTATTATATTATGTAACAGGCAACACGTATGTAATTGGGGCACTACATATTTTACTTATGTCATGTTATATGTTAAAATTATAATTGTGTGTGTGTATTATATTATGTAACAGGCAACACGTAATTGGGGCACTACATATTTTACTTATGTCATGTTATATGTTAAAATTATAATTGTGTGTGTGTATTATATTATGTAACAGGCAACACGTAATTGGGGCACTACATATTTTACTTATGTCATGTTATATGTTAAAATTATAATTGTGTGTGTGTATTATATTATGTAACAGGCAACACGTAATTGGGGCACTACATATTTTACTTATGTCATGTTATATGTTAAAATTATAATTGTGTGTGTATTATATTATGTAACAGGCAACACGTAATTGGGGCACTACATATTTTACTTATGTCATGTTATATGTTAAAATTATAATTGTGTGTGTATTATATTATGTAACAGGCAACACGTATGTAATTGGGGCACTACATATTTTACTTATGTCATGTTATATGTTAAAATTATAATTGTGTGTGTGTATTATATTATGTAACAGGCAACACGTAATTGGGGCACTACATATTTTACTTATGTCATGTTATATGTTAAAATTATAATTGTGTGTGTGTATTATATTATGTAACAGGCAACACGTAATTGGGGCACTACATATTTTACTTATGTCATGTTATATGTTAAAATTATAATTGTGTGTGTGTATTATATTATGTAACAGGCAACACGTAATTGGGGCACTACATATTTTACTTATGTCATGTTATATGTTAAAATTATAATTGTGTGTGTATTATATTATGTAACAGGCAACACGTAATTGGGGCACTACATATTTTACTTATGTCATGTTATATGTTAAAATTATAATTGTGTGTGTATTATATTATGTAACAGGCAACACGTATGTAATTGGGGCACTACATATTTTACTTATGTCATGTTATATGTTAAAATTATAATTGTGTGTGTGTATTATATTATGTAACAGGCAACACGTAATTGGGGCACTACATATTTTACTTATGTCATGTTATATGTTAAAATTATAATTGTGTGTGTATTATATTATGTAACAGGCAACACGTAATTGGGGCACTACATATTTTACTTATGTCATATTACCATAATGTTATTGTTTTAAGTAGTTGTACCTGTTTGTTGCTGAATAAATAAATAAAAAAAAATGTCACAATATTATGTAGAAAACATCAGGTGATGGGTCTTAAAGATGGAAGGTAGTGGACTGTATTATAAACAATCTCACCGATGCTTCTTTATTCCTGGTTCACTGATTGTTTTTTTTCTGTGCACACATCCACACGCAGTGGTCTTCAAACTTGTACTTTGGATTAGACACTGGATACTTGAACTTTCAAAGACCCTGCCTGAACCTGGACTACCATTTGAACCTGATACGACCACAAGCGGACGCATTCTACCCGATCATCTCTCCTACATAATATTCATAATATACATAAGTGTAGGGGTAAAAAAAGAACCAAATGTCACAACATCTGTCGGAGTAAATAAAAAGATCCAAATATCACAACATACATAATATCTGTCGGGATAAACAAAAAGAACAACCGCCGACCGCCGTGGCACAGTTGGTAAGCCGTTCTGTTTCTTTTCGGGCGTCCTGGGTTCGATTCCCAGCAGAGGAGAAATTTATTTAAATTCATTTCTCACGCAAATATTGCTTCTCTGGGCTGGAAACACTGGTGAGTTGGAAGAAATTGCCTTACGGCAATAAACTCGCCACTTGCACAAGGTGCAAGGTAGTGTTCTTTATTATTATTATTATTATTAACAACGAAAGATATATTACAGAAAAACTACCGATATATTATGTTACAACATTATATAACTAATTGTCGGGGTAAAGAAATAACTAAATGTCACAACATACATAGATCTGTCGGGGTTATAAAAAGAACCACGACAGATATATTACAGAAAAAACGACAGATATATTATGTCACAACATAATACAATTGTCGGGGTACAAAAAGATCCTAATGTTACAACATATTTTTCTGTCGGGGTAAAAAAAGAACCAAATATCACGACATACATATATCTGTCGGGGTAAACAAAAATAACAACGACAGATATATTATGTCACAATATAATATAATTGTCGGGGTAAAAAAACCCAAATGTCACGACATGTTTATCTGTCGGGGTAAACAATAAGAACCAAATGTCATAACATATATCCTTTACACACAAGTGCTCGCACTCTGTTTAAGGGCAATATGTTTTTATTGTGCTTGTGTTTTTGAATGTGTTTGTTTTGAATATTTGTCAGTACCAAAAAAAAAACTGGCTTACTTATATAGCGCCCTTTTTGTGTCCATCTCAAGGGTGTCGAGTATATAAAATGTCGGGGTAAATAAAAATAAATAAATGTCACAACATAATATCTGTCGGGATAAACTTCATGTCTGATGACAATACAAAATAACTAGTTGCATGTAACACATGAGATCCAACTGTCGATGGCGATTGTATGTACCTATAATTGTAAAATACGTACCAAACTATAAACACTTAAGCGCAAATTTAGAAACATTTTAAGAAATTTGAAAAAAACATATAAGTAGGTATGTATATCATAAGACCAATCATGACATACGCCATAGAGACAAGAGCTGACACCACCCGTACAAAAAGTCTCCTTAGAACCACGGAGATGAAGACTCTACGGCCCATCGCAGGAGTAACCCTCCGTGATCAAATGAGGAGCTCCGAAATAAGGAAAATTTGTGATGTTGAGGACGTGGTACGATGGGTTAGAACAAGAAGACGTTTCTGGAGAGACCACGTGGGGAGAGCAAGCTCAGACCGAGTAGTGAGGATATCAGCTGATGAACATCCTACAGGTAGCAGACCTCCAGGAAGACCACCCAAACGATGGAGGGACAGCTGGACGTCCTTCTCCCAGGAGCATGTGCCGAGAACTACAGGACATAGTCCTAGCTGAAGAAGAAGAAGAAGAAGAAGAGTATATCAGGATATAAAGATATGGAGGTCAGTCTTTTTACCTATGTATGTATGTTTGGAGATTAAGAAGTAAGTATCAAACTATTGAGTGAGATATTGTGTATACTGCTTTAAAAATTGTAGGAAACGATGTCGTCACTAAATACAATTTTTATTAAAATTGTAACAAAAATTTTGAGATGTACTACTACATTGATAGGGATCTCATTAAAAGGCATAATTGGTGAACGTTGCGCAAGCGCATAAAGTGATCACGTAAACCAGCCGATGACAGGTCGTAAGCCCTGTAGGTGCCTTGATTTCCCGGTTCTCCTACAATAAATATTCCAACTTCGTCTCTATTGAGATAATTAAAAATCTGTTAAAAAATATCTTTGACTCCCGACAGGGAAAAAAATCCAATGTTTGCGCATATGCAATAATAAAAATATTCGATTACTACTACAATTTTCATATTTTTTATAGAAAATTAAATTATCTAGTTGGGGGTTTTCGGCTTTTTCTGATATTTTTAAAAACTTTGGAAATATAGGCAGTAAGTATATCATATTTTTTTTCGTAATAAAAAATGTTTGAGATACCATGGAATCTGTATTAGTCTATATTTATACTAATTTTCAGCGTTCTAACTTGTATTGTTTTTGAGATAATAATATATGGAAAAATGAAGCAAAAAATCTAAAGTTGATAATCCATGATGAAAACAAAAATTCAAAACAAGAGTATAATAGTTTTATATGCATATAATTTTTTCTATTTTCTGAAATTTTAGGCTCTGTGCATTGAGCGGATCAAAAGTTATAAGGGGGGGGGGGGACTCACACATAGATATACAGACACACTAAATGTTCTACTCCGAATTCTGTGTAAATCCGTATGGAACATATATGATGCGAAGTCTGTAAGTTCTTGTTTTTTGACTTTGAAGTTGGAAAACCCGTGAAAAAGAAACTCTGCATACAAATCTTGCGTATCTTGGCTTGATACTTTGTCGATTTGTTATCAGAAATAAATTCTATTGAACAAATCAACAGTTGGAAAATGAATTGTGTTTTAAAAAATTCTCAAAATACATCAACTCTTGAAATGTCTCGACGATGAAAACTTGGACATATTCGTCCAACACAGAATCCCGTCTCCATTTGTAAACATTTAATCTGTCCTATTTGTTTTGCTTCCGAGATCTCTCTCCCTGTCCTCTTTTTTTCTCCTTTGGCGTCTTCGAAATGTTTACCGGCTTCGGTATCACGTATAATGGAATAAATTTACTTTATTTCATGCGATATCACCGCTACGTACAGAGCCATACCAAATTATTAGAATCACTGAAAACAGTACCATCAGAAAGAGATGTATCAAATTCAAGATGTTGTCAGATGAAAGAGATAAACCAGAAGGCATTGCAGATTCTATGTGTTAAAATTATGGACTCCCAAAGACTACCACACTTTGCTCTACATGAAATACCAAGAGTACCTACAAAAATCAAATGGGTCCTTACTACCAAGTTACTCCAATAAGTATTCAAATTTTGTATGGAAAATTTAAATGAAATTAGTTAAAGTATTTTTGATTTAAATATTTTATTATAAAAACTTGATATTTCTTCGAAACCTATTTACGAAAGTGGTGTGCCTCTTTAGAAATTTTAAACAGTATAAAGTTACTTGAGCTTGGGGTCACATAGGAATATTTGACAAAAAATAAGAATTACTATTCAGATATCCTATCTAGTGGGGTCTAAGCAAATATTATAGATATACGAATTTGCAAAATTTGAGAGGAATTAAATGATAAATAATATAAAAATAACATTGAAATTTTTTTAACAACATAATTTACAACAATTTACAACACCCCGCTCTATTGGGGTAGTGATGAATAAAAACATTTTTTCTGTTTCGAATTATGTAAAATAAAAAAAAACGTGCCTTTATTGAACAATTTAATCATAATTCACTGTCTTCAAATCAAGACAGTGAATTATGATTAAATTGTTCAATTTCTTTTTCGTGTCCGGCTAAGCTCTACCACTCCAATAAGCAGCGACTGACATCCAATTGTCATTTGTCATAATCAGATCCTCAGGACTACAGACCACTCCCATCAGTGGACACATCAGCAAGTGGCTGTCATCCTGGGTTGCGTCGCACTCGCATCGGGTGTCATCTGATGCAGACAGGTACCCCTACCTTTGCAGGTTTTTTTTACATCTGGTGACGCCAACCCTGAGTCTATTGAGGGTCTTCCATAGAGCGTATGGTAAGTGTTCTCCAACTCCGATACTCTCATTTGGTTCCATCCATCGTGCCGCTCCAGAGTCCAGTCGCCAGAGTTCTTCTCTACGCTGTTGAGAGGACTCAACAGGGGATGTGGCCTTGATAGAACTTTTCCTGGACTTCAGGCGCGACACCACTGGCTGGTGATGGTATAGAGGGTGGCGTATGTCGTAGGTTTGTTTGTACCTCTCTGCATCTGCAGCAGTTCTACGTCGAATATGTGGTGGGGCTATTCCAATTATTGGGTACAGTCTCTCAGTTGGTGTGGGCTATAAGCACCCCGAGACTATTCGTGCCATATCATTCAAGGCAACGTCCACCTGTTTGGAGTGAGTAGATTTCTGCCAAACTGGACACGCATATTCCGCCGCAGACAGGCATAAACCCTGAGCTGACGTCCTCAGCACTGATGGCGTCGCACCCCACATTGTCCCAGTGAGCTTGCGCAAAATAATGTTTCTGGCGCTTACTTTTTGTTTTGTGTTCAGACAGTGTTCTTTAAAGGTCAGGGTTCTATCCAGGGTGACCCCCAAATATTTAGGAGTGCCGCAAATATTTATTTTTAACATTACTTAATAAATGTATAAATATACAAATTTACTGCCTTTGTCAATCCCGCGAATATTTTTTTCAGAGATTATGTATTTTTTGTATTTTATAACACTGTTGGCACAACAAGAACAACAACAACAAGTATAAACACATTAAAAACAAAAACAAATACAAAAAGTAAACAAAAAGGAATAGTAAAAGAAAATACAATATGAATTTAAAAAGAAAATCGAGTAACAATGATAAAATAAGCAAATAAATAGACAAAAAACAGAAGAAATAGAGAAAAAACAGCAGAATTATTTTATGTACAATGTCGGCCTTCGTGGCTCAGTTGCCGCTGATCCAAAGGTCCCGGGTTCGATTCCCGGTGGAGACACAGTTTTTAATTGTGTTTTCAGTCTGGATCTGTGAGACGATTAATATCGTAAGTCTCCAGAATGTGGCAACTTGTTATTGGGTGCGTGTTAAATAAATATTTGACATAGTACCTGTTAGTTGCCCGAGAAGCTACATAAAATAAAATAAATAAATAAATAAATAAACAAAAAAAAAACAAACAATGCAATAACAAAAAAGTATGGTTTCCAAGGTAAGGTATTATCTATGTATAGGTGAATCAATAATTAAGTATGTACGTATATACATAGATTCTCGATATTAAATGTTCTCAATGTGATTCTCAATATTAAATTTATTATAAATGGTATATTTATTTTTCAACGAGCCTAACAATATGACGAGCATCTGTAATTTAAAAAAAATATTGAGGTCGTTTTTTTGTCGTCTGTTTGTTTTGAAGTCTGAAAGACAAGACGTTAAAATATCGATTTACTATTATTTATATGTTTTCGTTAATTTAACGAAAACAAAATTGAGCGTTAAATTAAATGTTTATCATATTTTGTTGACAGAGATGTCCACTAAAACGAATGAGTTTTGATCAACACCATTTAAGATAATAACCACATAAAAATTGACACTTTTCTCTTTTTAAAACACATTTTAATGAAGTGTAGCGGAACATCCCTATGATGTCCGCCCATCTCTTATTCTACATCATTGGTACCAACTCAAGCTGAACGTATACACAATGATCCCCTCCTACTCTAATCATTCGGAATCTCCAGTCGCCGTGGCCTACCGTATCGCGGACTCTCCTCTACATTATAATTAAGTATAAATATAATAATTATTAAAATAAATACTATGTAAAACATCAGAGTGAGTACTATTATTTATTATATGTAGTATAATCTATTAAAGAGAGATGAGTTTTTAACAATACCTTTTGAACACGCAATAACCATTCTTATAAATATTCTTTAAAATTAATTAATCATTATCAATATATTAACTAAATTACCATCTTCCTATCGAAGCTTATTTCATGCTTATGATATTCTTTTCATGCTTTCCTCAGAAATTGACCCACATGGTGGAGAGGTCTATTTTCTGCGTCTCTGGGGTAACTCCGTTATTTGATTTGATATCCTGTCTGACACCTTCTTTCGATTTGCGCTTTCTTTTCCCTTCGGATCTTTTGCCAGGTATACATTTTTTAATTCATATATCTTAAAAAAAAATTGCAACGTACAAAAATATTAATTTTTACAATATAATAAATAAGAATAACTGATCGAATATTTTTTTAATTGCATATACGCAAACATTGGATTTTTTTCCCTTTCGGGAGTCAAATGATATTGTTGACAAACTTTTTTAACATTTCACTAGAGATGAAGTTGGGATATACGACCTGTCATCGGCTGGTATACGCGATCACTTAATGCGCTTGCGCAACGTTCACCAATTATGCCTTTTTATTTAGTTCCTTTATGAATGTAATTTTTGAAAGTTCTATATATTATGTATTTGAAAAGTGAGTAACAATTCAGCTGAAAAAAAACTAAAAACTATACTATTGCCATCTATAAAGTAACGAAGAAACCTTTTTTTGTAACGCCATCTATTGAAAAATTAGTTTATTTGTAAACAATGAAAGCAACAGTCCTTAAATATTATCAATGCAATTTTGAAAGTTCTATTTTTTTTCCTTCTCGCACGACAGCTTTACGCCAGTTACAGTGCGAGACCTGTTCGTTATTTAATTTAATTTTTTTTTTTGAAATCGCTGAACGCCCCAGAAGAAGACGTCTGCTTCAACAGGTAAAGCATTTAACATAACAGACATTCGTACGAGAGTGTTGCGAGCAACCACGTCTGTACGAGCGGCAGGTAAATTAAACAAGTGGTGTCCTCTACCTCTCATGTAGTTCGGGGGGAGCGTAGAGGCCTAGGTGCTCAAGAAAAATTGGGCAGTCAATGATATCATTTATAACATTGTAACCCACCAGAAGAACGAATTATCTCGCCTTTTTTCGAGACTCTGACAGGCACAGGCCTCAAGGAGATCAGGGTGATGCATGTAAGTTGGGTACACTCCATGCGTACGCATGTAAAGGTACCTTAAAAAGTTTTTCTGGATCTGTTCCAGCATTTCGGAGTATTTCTTCCGGCATGGTGCCCAAACAACACTACCAAAATATATTTTAACAATGAAAACTGATCGTTTGAAAACAAGTTGAAAAACAACATAACCATTTGGATCAAAAACTTTTGATCCAAATGTCCTCTTATATTACACCTCTACCGTACTCTAATGTAAATTTGTTTTATAATTTTATTTTTCATGGAATATTCATTGTACGTATCTTGCATCACTTGTTTTTCCAATGCTTTTTTTATATGTTATTAGTGCATAAGGCGTGTTATTTTTTTTATATATTTTAATATGTAGTAAAATCAGTTACAAGGTGTTCAAGTTTAATATAAAAAAAATGGATTATTCAAGAGGGTCCCGCTACCCCTAAAGCGAACGTTACCCTACCATCAGTAGTTATTCCAACCTGTATACTAAACTTATTTTTTTTGTTATCATGTTCCCGCCACTTGTCGCCTTTATCTATGGACATGCCAGTGACATAGTGACAATTGTTGTGTTTTTGTATTATTGCTGACATAGTGACAATTGTTGTGTTTTTGTATTATTACTGACATAGTGACAATTGTTGTGTTTTTGTATTATTACTGACATAGTGACAATTGTTGTGTTTTTGTATTATTGCTGACATAGTGACAATTGTTGTGTTTTTGTATTATTACTGACATAGTGACAATTGTTGTGTTTTTGTATTATTACTGACATAGTGACAATTGTTGTGTTTTTGTATTATTGCTGACATAGTGACAATTGTTGTGTTTTTGTATTATTACTGACATAGTGACAATTGTTGTGTTTTTGTATTATTACTGACATAGTGACAATTGTTGTGTTTTTGTATTATTACTGACATAGTGACAATTGTTGTGTTTTTGTATTATTACTGACATAGTGACAATTGTTGTGTTTTTGTATTATTACTTTCAACTTGAAATTTATAAGGAATTTAATGCGTTATTTTATGTGTTATTTTTAAGGAAAGCAGAACAGTGTGTCAAATAAAAGTAGAGAATGAATGGCTTGAACAAGTCGACGAGTATGTCTATCTGGGTAGTATGTTCCAACGGAATGGACGGCCTGATAAGGATATTGAAAGAAGAGTTATGGCAGGAAACAAGAGTGAATGGAGCACTTAGACCAGTTATGAATGATCGCAACATATCAAGTGACGCTAAAGTTGCCATTCATAACGCAATCGTAGTGCCAACCCTGACGTATGCAAGTGAGACCTGGACATGGCAGAAGTCGCACGAAAGCAGAATAAATGCAGTTGAAATGAGATCGCTTAGAAGAATTTGTAACAGAACGATGTATGACAGAGTTCGGAATGAAGATACAAGGAAAGAATGTAAGATAAAGAAAGATGTAATTAACAGAATGAAAGTTAACACATTGAGATGGTTTGGCCACTTGGGGAGAATGAACGAAGAACGACTGAAGAAGAAAATATACAAAGTTGACAGGAATGGAATAAGAGGTCGGGGGCGCCCAAGAAAAGGATGGCACGACCGTGTAAACGATATTTTGAAAGATGGAAATGTAAGAAGCGAGAGCAACAGACGAACATGTACATATAAGACGATGTATGAATGTTGATGAGGCGATGAATGCGTGTCAAGATAGAAAAATGTGTCGTTCGGTTCTCTCTGCCTACCCCGTGAGGGACATGGCGTGATGGTATGTATGTATGTATGTATGTACAATTGTGATGTGACAATCTTATTAAATGTCATTTTAATACTCGCTCCGATACGGGTATGTTCCCAGTGAAGCGGGTATCGGTCACACATAAACAATAAAAAAACAAGTCGTTGGGTGAACGCAGAACTATTATACCTAACTGCATTTTACTAGAATGTTCAGGAGAGTCATATAAAGTTTTTATTTTATCATTTCTAAATAACTTTTACGATTTTAGTAATAAAACTTGTACACCAAGTATTAAAGTGTGATTACTTCTCAATTCAGCATTAAAAATAGAGCGACAGATATTAAAATTTAAAGAAAATCTGAATTTTCTGGATTTTTATTATATTATGTCTTACTATAGCACAAAAAATATGTGTGCAGTACTATTATAAGTTACATGGTGTGACTTAACATCCTTCTGCAACAAAATTTCTTGTATTTCTGAACAACAGAATGTCACTTGAACTACTCTTATTTTAATGGGTATTTTAAATCAAACAAATGATTTTGTCTACATATATATTTTTTCCTGAATCCAGGACGACCGTTTCAGCTTATTAGGCCCTTATCAACTGGTAAACATAGAAACTCTGCTTTTTCTTATATACTTAAATTCGGTACATTTTTGCAATTATGAATTGTTCAAAAAAAAAGGACTATAATAAAACCTCTTCCTACATCTAGGACTTGTTTTTGGGGGAAGAGGGGGACTGAAATAGGACTTTGGCAGATCGAAAATTGGTTCAAATTGGTTATGACAACTACATATTTTTATGCAGAACAGTGTTAAGTAACATTGTAGCACTTATAATAGTACTGCACGAAAATTAAATGGATATTTTACTTATAATACTTCTGCACAATTAGGAATTATGAAAAATATATTTGGAATACACTTATAATATTTCTGCACAGCGTAAATTCTACATTTGCGAACATATTTTGGTTAAAAATGCGACTTATAATAGTTATGTATCCACCCATAGTGTTACGAATAAATATAAAATCCCCATTTACAATACAGAAGTTTTCAGCTCCTCTTTTCAAGTACAATCAGCTAGACTATGGAATGGCCTAAGTGATGAAGTAACGTCATCTCAATCCATTCAAATATTTAAAGGTAAACTAAAAAAACTTTATTTGTCAAATAGTTCCTAAATTCCTTCTATATCCTTCCGTAACCTCCTTTTCCTCATTGCTATGATCAGTGTTATTTTTATTATTCTTTTATTTTTAAACTCTCTTTTAATTTTTTTTTTCTCTTTGTAATTTTTTTTTTATATTTCTTACTCTTTTATATTATTTTAAATCAATTTATTTCTCACTTAATTAGTACTGTACCAATTTAACTAAGAGACTTCACGTTGCTCGGGTTGGTTGGAAGAAATTGCCTTATGGCAATAAACCTGCCTTTGTACACATGTACATAAATTATATAAATAAATAAATAAATAAATAAATAAAATAAATAAATAAGGTACAATGGTCATCCATCTTTTTATCTACATGATTGCCGCTTATACACGTAACTTGATGACGTTCAAATCTGTTGATCTTGAACAACTATTCCAAACACGCCGCGTGTGGAATTCCTACGGTGTATTTTGTAGAGGTTCGAAGGACCATTAAGGATACATAGAATGTAGAAGTTGTGTGTGTACACACGGAAGCTGCGCATCGGGAGGAAGTAGGAGAGAAAGTGGATGATGGAGACAGAAAGAGAGAGAGGAAAAGGGGAAGAAAGTGAAGATGTATGCACACACGGCATATCCAAATAGGGATGTTGTCTCTTGGAGCGCCCATGATTGATTGCCCCGAGAGCCGAAACACGAGGTTAGCAAAATATACACACATGTAAGAACGTTATATATTATAGGCGGAGACATAAAAGCAAATTCGTCCAGCTGATCTAAGAATGTTTGAAGAAAAATTCTATGGTATCTCCACTTGAGAATATAGGTAAGCGTTTTTTCTGTCATTTTTTTTTGTTACGTTACGTAAAAATAAAATTGTTTCGTATAGATTTAAAGGTGCATAGCACTGTCGCCGCATGTTTAAGGGCTGTTCCTTTCATTGTTTACAAATAAAACCCAATTTCTCAATATATGGCGTTACAAAAAGGTTGCTTCGTTACTTCATAGATGGCGATAGTAAAAACAGCTCATTTTCAAACAATCTGTTTCTCATTTTGAAATTATACATAACTTTTAAAATTGTATTGATAAGGGAATTCAATAAGAAGACATAATTGGTGAACGTATAAAGTGATTACATAAACCAGCCAATTACAGGCCATAAGCTCTGTAGATGCCTTAAGTTACTGGTTCTCCTTTAATAATCCAACTTCGTCTCTATTGAGATGTTAAAAATTATTTGAAATAAAATAAATGATAAGCCTAAATAAACATGGAGGTATTCATTTTAAATTTGTAACTTCAAAGTGTCAATAAATGTGCTAATTATTTAGTTTCCAACTTTGGGATATTGTCGTTGTGAAAATACTATTGATAATGACATGTAATCGGACGAATAGATGACGTTACAAAAAAGATTTCTTCGTTACTTCATAGATGGCTTGGTAAAAAAAAGCTTACTTAACGCACAAACATATAATCAAGACTAAAATAGTTAAGTTCATGATTAAAAATGTTACTTATAAACGTATACTAAGATGTGTATAACTATTTCACCGAATTATTTACGAACACACTCATATTTTGTCATATGGCCGCATTGGCTTCACAAATGTCAAAAAATAGATTGATGCATGTAATATCTGGATAGCTGACATTGAAAAATGAAAACAAACACCGCGTTGTGCCGTGTTGGGTCAATTTAAACACGATTGCGATGAAGAAAATAACAAGGAATAACGTTATAAAAATAAAGTTTTCTTTTAATCTCAAATATGCGTCGGATCATAATATGAAAGATCCGCCATTTCGAAATATTTGGTATGACGCGTTAGCCAAGCGTTAAACAACCTCTCGTCCCGTCCTAACTTGACGTCTACTAAATAAAGGTATAATTAAGATAGTCACGGTTTATAAGTAAACTTTTTCGTTAATCACGCTCTATTACCAGGTAGCGTATTTACCTTTCAGTGTTGATTAGGGGGCAAGTACTGCCTCGAATTAGGCACTATGAAGAATGTTGCGCTCGTGTTGAATTCAAGGCACGTGTCCTCCAAATGCACATGGTTTAGCAACGCAAATCATACCTGCTAATACGTATTCTATTCAAGGCAATTAATTATTGAATATGGAACATATTATATAATATATATAGACATGAAGCTCGCGCTATATTTCATTTCGCTAGCATTTCATCTGTCAGTCACATTTGAATTTTGTTCATAGATTATAATATGGTAGTAATCAATAATTTTGTTTGTCTTTAAGTAATATATTATGGAACTGTTAAAGGACAATCTTAGTGATATTTTGGACACATTTCAAAATTGTAAATTATGAAGGAGTCAAGGATAATTATCAATGTAAAATTCGATGCTCTATATCTTGTGAAGTGTGATTACATTGGAAAATGCATGAGTACCAATCTCATACAAAAAAAATTGTCTCAATGAATTTTTATGATATAATGTAGATTTGTGTAGATTAATCTATTAAAACAATAGCAATCATACACAAAAATGCCTCTAACACAGTCTTGTAACGCTCAATCAATACGCATGGTAAAATTTATAAACCTGTGCACGATTGAAAGACGCGTGCCTTGAATTGAACACGTATTAGCAGGAACAGTTTGCGTGAGTTTTTAAGTGTATTAACGTAACAAACTTGTGCCCAATTCAAGGCAGTATATCCCACCTAATCAACACGGAAAGGTAAATACGCTACCAGGTACTATAGATAGTTTACGTTTATGAGTAAGACGGAATGATTTTATTCAGTAAATATATTCTATGATTTTACCTTTATGCTTACGGAGAGACTCGAGGGATATTTGGAGAAAGAGAAGACGGAATATGGAATATGGGGGAATCCCTAGACAAATTACCCAAAGGGAGAATCCCAACTTCAATTTTCTCATTGTGTCAAAATACACCGTTCGCTGTGATGATAATAGTCTGTCAAATTTAATACTGATGTGAATATTTAAAACATTTCCGGAGTACATTATTTTGTAATACGACTATTTACGTTCAAATTTTAAAATAATGCTTTATTTACGCCGCGTAACAAACGGAAAAAAATCCAACGTGTCGAGTCTAAAAAAAAGGCAATTTAAAAAAAGTTCTAGTGAATCTGGAACTGCTTATATAAATATGATACAACTGTTCAAAGTTCCTCCAATGATAAGATAAGAAATGGTTAAAAAGAAAAAAAATTCAATATCTAGTTGCTAAACCATGACTGCATAATGTTTCTGAGAGATCGAGACATTAGCCTTACTCTTGAAACTCGAATCCGATCCCGGTTTCAAATTTTCATTTATAACTTACCTATCTGCCGTCTGCGTACATTCAAATGAACGACTATTACTATTAAAACATACCTACCTACCGCATTCATTCTCCGTTACAAAGGTAGGTTCTTAGCGAGTCGGATCGTATTGGAATCGGATTTGTAGTGGAGAGTAAGGCCAATGACCATAGGTGCTGGACAAAGGCAAATCCTTGAACATTTTTACAACGAATTTTAACAGGAGTCAACTGATCATACTACATGGAGTATTTTATTTAGAAACTAGGCTATTTAGTTCATAATCAACATTGCGCAAAAAGGCAGATTTAGTTCCATAATAGACATATACCAACTTTTCATACCAAGCCGAGTAATATGGAGCTTAATTAAATATAGTATAGTAACATGGAATACATGAGCTGACACAGCTTGTACTAAAGCACTTCTTAGAAGCACATAGATGAAAACCACCATAAAAGATAACAGACAGACAGGAAGTGACAAAACAAGGAATAGTATTGTAGCTGCACCTTGTCAGCTGCAATATGTATAGCCTCACGATTCTCGAATACTCTCGACGATTAACGAAGATCAACGAACTATGGCTTGTATCAAGAAGCACACCACTGCATCCAATGTATCTACAGATATTTTATTCATGTGTTGACCGTTCAATAGAGTAGAGTCGAGTGCTATATGCGAACGTTTTATTCAAGATATTGTCAGATTGATGGTACGGGGCTAGAGAGACTATTTGGAATGAATTTACTCCCAAAAATTACCACACCTATTCCCGTATAACCTGGGTAAAAATAATGCCTGGAAGACCGCCTTCACCAAGAACGTGGAAAGACAGGTGGAAGTCCACATCACAAGAGGCACTAGTGACCTTAAACCAGTGTAAGAAGAAGTATATTATGTACATAAAAAAATAAAATAAAACGATGAACAGTCAGTTCCATGGTGGAATTGAAAGGTGTAGAAGTAATATCGTTCACAAATGATTAATTGAACAATTTGATATATTGTGACGTTAAAGGATTGATTCATCAGGGTATACCACAATGGTGTGAAAAACTTGTGTAAAATGCCTTCACAAATCAACGCGTGACTATATTCAAACTAGATTTACGCTCACCACTTCAAAATGCAAAGAAATCTGTATAATATGCACACTGGTCGTAGTTTAAATAATAAATCCCGAAACAAAATTAATTAAAAATCAGAGAGCAATAGATTCTCTGTTAATGGTTCCACCAGAACGTGTTTCCACGCTCAATACAATAGATTCCGATAAATCAGAAAGGGTTTACAATACCATGAACTAAAACGTTAATTAAAAAATATAATAGAAGAAAACACAGCCAGATAAAAGCACTATTTATAATACAAAATCGAACAACCCCATTCCAAATGGCACTGAACAGTGTCCCATCCCCGAAGTATGTAAGTACCTGCCCAATAGATTTTCAATACTGTATAATAATGGTCCGAATTGACCGTAGGCTTTCGATTTTGCTACAGTTTGAACTGCGCAAACTACCTGTATGTATGTGAGACACAACAACACTAATTTATGTGTTGATGTAATTTAATACAACTAGTAAGCCAAAATTACTGTAATGCTGGATTACTGCATTGCTGTTTATGCTGGGTTGACTAAGTATCAGCTTAATAGATTGCAAATAGTATAATATTCAACGCAGTTGCGAGGTTGATATATAGAGCCGACAAAAGATGTCACATAACGGATAGCCTAGTCTTCACCCCAGATTTTTTAGACCTAACCTACAAAAGTTTGGTAAAAGTACCAATTTAGTTATTTTTTTAATATTTTAGTTACTTTTTTTAATATACAATGCGACTGGCTCATGCCAGTCGCAATTATAACTACAAACAAACCTAACCAACCTATTTTTACCAAACATTTGTATATTCAAAAAATGATTTACTGCTTATTATAACAACCAAGCAACTTTGTTATTATAGTACCTGCAAAGTTCGTTGCTAAAAATTGCCAAGTAAATAATCTGCTAATTTTAACCGAGTAGCTTTGTTAACAATCTGTCAAAATTAATCTAGTAACTTGGTTAACCACGGACAACTTTGTATATTCAGCCAAGTAACCTGTATATATATACCTATAGGTCAGGTTTAAAAAATCTGGTGTGAAGATTATGATCGCAAAATATGATCGCAGTCTCATGGTGCACGACCTTTTAAAGTATGATGAACTGCCCCTCATATAAATGGATCTCAAAGTATTGACAATTTCAATAGACTACTTAAGACTACCTTGTTTCTGTAAGCCAATTAATAAGCTAAAACGCCCTCGGTGTATCACGAAACTGCGCTTTATAAACCATTACATATTATTGAAATGCATTTGTTTTAGATATTTCCAAAAGTTTTAAAAGGAATAAAGGCATGCAAAACTAATTCTGGTAAAGGTTAAACTATACCTTCAGTTACCTCCAACTCCCAGCTTATTATTATCATTGTTTCAATGAATTATTTAATATAGTATGTGTCTGTTTTCTTTGTGACTAATATTTTTTCAGTTTTAAGACAAATCGTGGTTATAGTCAAATGTGGACTTTAGACTGCCGCAGACAAACCTGGCAGGTACGCAAAATAGTGTGTACTACAAAGGCTTACAACTTTATAATGATTTGCCTGAATGTGTAAAGGAGGCGTCTAGTCTTGCCGCTTTTCGTCGCTTAGGTGCTGAATACATAAAACAAAAGTTTTTTTTAAAAATCGTGTGTTTCTATTGTTTATATATTATGTTCTAAGACTATAATATCTGTTTTGCTTGTTTTTATAATATATTATTGTTTTTTTTCATGTTCTTTGATGTCTTCTATTGTGGTAGTGTGTTTTCCTTTTTTTACTTTTTGTTTTATTGTTATTGATAGGTAGGTGTCTTTTTTGTGTGTTCATTTAGTAATTGTTTTTTTATGGTTTGTTTTTATTTTTGTTTATACTAGATGTAAGAAATTGTATTTTTTTTACATCTAAATAAAATATATACTATACTACTACTATAAATTGATCTCTTCCATACTTTACTTTGGACATAAACAGCTTTCTTCCAAATTATTAAAAACCTTATCTATTTATTTACATTCCTGTGAGTTATATTCCCCATTTTTTGTATTACAATACGATGTCATATACTATTTATACTTGACTTTGAACAAAGTTTGTTCAGTTAAGGATATAGTAGTTGAAGGAGCGAGCGTGTCAACAGTTCAATGTCCGAGAATGTGGGCCTTAATTACCCTAAAAATTGTGGTCAATAAAAAATACAGATCTAATATTTAACCTGTAAATTTAAAGACAGTCTTTACAGGAACAGCTCCGACGTCCAATTTGCTTTCTCAGGAAGGTCTTATTATGGTAATCCTATAACAGGATCACGTGCATTTAGTTTTGTAAATAATGAAACGCGGCAGATCAATTCCATAGCGGCGAGGAAAGAGAACGTTTCACAACACAGCACCAAAAATTGGTATGCACGTATTATGTAATTTATTTTAAAGTTTCGAAAGAACACGTGGGAGATCAGTTCTTCACAGAAGGAGTTAAAAATCTTGACAGCCGATGGGCCAGGATCCGAAATTATCAGAACAAGTCGATTAAAAAAATGTATATTATTTCTGCCTTTTGTGTGTGATCCAACGTCAAAATATATAACAAATAAGTAATCATCCATACCAAAGATGCCAGTGTTTTATAACTCAAATGACCCACGAATTAGGAATGAACTAAAAAAATTCAAAACATCTTATTCCACGTTCCCTAACCGTCAATAATTATTATATTTATATTTTCAATCAACAGTTTGCGCAATTTTTCGTGTTCCAAAACACGCACAAATAAAACAGCGCCCTCAATTCACTGATGCGTGGTTAGTACCTTTAAATTTGGACAGGGTGTAGTGAGAGCTTGACCGTCTGTTTAATGAGGATTGGAAATTTGCTTACCAAAACGATTCCCGTAAAAGCATATGATCATTTGTATCGTATTTAGTCCACCGCGTACATCAATATTGGATAAACATGGCCGAAATGGAATTGCGATATTGAATTTCAGCATAAAATTTAACAAACAATGAGTAGGTACCTATTAGTCAGTTTCACCAAAGCAACCTACATGGGGATCAATTAAATTAAGGTAGCTCACAACGCATCTATTGGTTTTCACCAAAATGATCAAATAGATTTGTTATTAGGAGGTTGGAATTATGTAGTTGATGGAAATGATTCTCTCCTCGATAGCATCTTTCTAATGGTTCCGGCTTTCTAAAGAACGTTTGTATTATTGACCATAGCCACGATAGCTCTAGTAAAATCATCCATTATTTCCCGCCTCGAAATACCCGGACCAAACTTCAGAACATATCCTGTAGCATTGTTGCCACCCTATGATGTCCTCCTATAGATAAGAGCTTCTCGTTGCTGTCCATGGGCCTCTTCAAGGCCACATTCAATCTCTTAAACGAGTGGGTTGCGGCCAACGATATACTTCTCACTACCAAGTCACTCTACAAAGTATTTAAATTTTGTATGAATTATTTTCAACATTTTTATGAAATGAGTTTCTTCAATATTTTTTTATTTAAATATTTTATTGTGAAAAATTGATAAATTGCCAATGCCATTTTATGAAAATGGTATGCTTTTTAACCAATTTCAAAATAGAAATATCAAATTTTAAGAATCCTGAGGTTGTGGTCACTTGAAATTATTTACAGTTATAAAAATTGAGAAAAACTGATCACGTATCCTTCAAAATCTAACTGGGTCCAAGCGAGTATTAGATATTCTTTCTTTGTCAGCCATCTCTCCACTGCTGGATGTAGGCCTCCTCCAATGAACCCCATCTCTCTCGGTCCTGTGCTTCCCCAGCCAACCCCTTCCCGCAACCGGAATGATATCGTCCACCCATCTTTTTTGTGGTCGCCCTACCGGTCTTTTATTTTCCCACGGTCTCCATTTTAGTATTCTGGGTGTCCACCTCTCGGTACCCTGTCTTGCAACATGCCCTGCCTACTGCCATTTCAACTTTGCAACACGATCTGCTATGTCAACGACTTTTATTTGGCGTCTTATTTCTATATTTCTTATTTTATCCCGGAGGCTCACTCATTTGCCGTTCCATAGCTCGTTGCGTACATTTCAGTTTGTATATTGTGTTGGCAGTTAGTGTCATTGTTTCTAATCCATATGTTTGCACTGGGAGGATACATGTTTCAAAGACCTTTCTTTTCAAATTCATCGGAATGTCTTTGTTTTTCAGGATGTGACCAAGTTTACCGAAGGCTGCCCAACCTAGTCCAATTCGTCTGGGTATCTCTGCTAATTGATTTTCCTTTCCCAGTTTTTTTGTGCCCCAGGTATATGTTATTTTCAACGGCTTCAACTGTGTTGTTATTAATTTTCAAATTGATGTTGGATGGGCTCAGGATTTTAGTTTTCGAAATATTCATCTTCAGGCTTACCTCCAAGGAAGCATTATGGAGTCCTTTTATCATACCTTTCAATTCTTCTAGGTCGTCGGTGATAAGCACAATGTCATCTGCGAATCGAAGGTGGTTACACCGTATACACCGTCAATTTTTAATCCTTTATATTCCCAGTTTAGTTTTTTGAATATGTTTTCCAAGGCTAGGGTAAATAATTTCGGTGATATTGTATCACCTTGTCTAACACCTTTTTTTTATTTTGATTTTTCCTGTTTTGATATCTTAATTAATTTTATGTTCATCGTGGCGTGGTTATAGATGAAATTGATGAGTCTTGTGTACCTTGAATCAATTCTGGCGTTATTTAGTGCCTCTAATATTGCAAACTTCTCCACAGAATCAAATGCTTTTTTATAGTCAATAAAAGCTAAATGCATTTCTATGTAATATTCTGCAGATTTCTCAATAAGTAAGCGGAGGGTGTGTATGTGGTCTGTAGTTTCGAACCCCCTTCTGAAGCTGGCCTGTTCTATCGGTTGGTAAAAATCCAGTTTCGGTGTCAACCGGTTTGTGATGATTTTTGTGAATAATTTATAGAAATGGGATAACATTGGATAACAATGGGACAATTGGCCGATAATTTTCCTAATTTTCGGGATCTCCTTTCTTATACAACAGTACCACTTCGGCATTTTGCCATTCTTCCGGAATATTCTCCTGTTCTAGGCACTTGTTGAGAAGTATTTTCACTGCCTCCATGGTTTCTCTGCCTCCCAATTTTATCATATCACTTTTCACTTGATCTTCTACGGGACTCTTATTGTTTTTCGTGTGTTTTAGGGCCTTTTTTATTGCATCTTCACTTATATCTGGTATTTCCTCAGATCCAATGTTCATAATATTACTATAAACTTCCACGAAATGCATTGTTGACTCATACATTTTGGTATAAATTTTTTGTATAGTATTTTTAATCATATCTCTGTCGTTTACTGCTGTTCCATCCTCAGCAATGCTGTTCCAATCTTAACTATGCTTGATTTGCCCATATTTTTGTTAGATCAAAGGACTTTCATATTTCTATTTGTCTCTATCGTTTTAGTATAAGATTTTATAAGATTCGTATTATATTTACGTATATCCTTCCGTTCTTCCTTCCTTATTCTTTTATTTAGGGTTTTTATTCATTTGAATCTCGATTCGTCAACTTTCTCTTTTCTATCAATTTAATTGTACTTGGAGATAATTTTTGGTTCTTTCCATCTTGTCTAAAAGCTATTGATCTAACAGCTGTCTTTATTCCCATTATGATTTTATTTGAAAGGTCATCAATTTCCATGTTTTGGTGGCTTGATGTTGGATCCAGTTTCTGTTTCATCAAATTTTGAAATTCAGTTTGGTGTCTCGAAATCATTTCTGTTGTAGGAATTTTTTTGTTTTTTTTTTGCGAGTGAAATTGTATCTTTCTGATTTTGTGTTAATTTTGAAGGAAGCTCTCAATAGTCTGTGGTCGCTTCCCGTGTCAAATTGATTTATTACAGACATGTCTTTCGTATTAGATATACAAATGAAAACAATCAAATGAGTACTTAAGTCTATAAAAAACACGCCTTACAAAGTACAAAGTACCTAGCACACACACATATACATTGTGATGAAAAGGATACATGACACTAGTTGAGTTTGGGGTCACTTTGAAATATTTGACAGTTAAAATAATTGAGAAGCACTGATCAGATATCCTTCAAAATCTAATGGGGTCTAAGCGAGTATTAGATACACAAATTTGCAAAATTTGAAAAGAATCGAATGAGTCTATAATCGAAAACTAGAATAAACACCCCATCAAAAGCATATTACGCATAGCATACAGCATACAGCATACACACACACATAGATATATTGTGATGATACACTTACAGTCTTATTCATAATAAATTATGTTAGGTTTAAAACAGTGTACAACAACAGTACTGAAAATCACTATTCATAATAGCATATATAAAGCTGTATAACGGCTATATAAGATAAACAAGGTCCCAGGTTGTTTAAACAGCAATATAAGTAGAGTATAGGGACCGACTATTTCCGATAATTTCCGAATGTTGCCGATGGTCACATTATATGTCAATCATTTTTGCCATTTGTGACGTAACGTGAATATTTGTTTTCTATTACAGTTCACAAATTTCAAAGTATTTTTTCGCGTCTTAACATGACGTAAACGAATTACAAATAATATTTGTCATAACCACTGACAGATCATTTGAGAAGGCTATATTAATTTATGGTAACCCATGCTTCAGTTTTTGCAACAGTTTTTCATATAAATATTTAAATAATGATATTCACGTAATAAAATATGAAAATAAAGCCCAAACACTATAAGGAACGTTGTATTTTTTTTTCAAAACATCGACAAATGTCAAATCACCGGAGAAACATGAATGAATTGCGACGTTGTCAGCTCAAACCGTAACATAGCAACGTTGTTGTTATATTGGTATATAAATGTTATTATGAATAGACAATAATATAAATGTTATATTTGATGTTTTCACGGGTGAAATATGTTATAATATTTTTAACTCGGTTTTCACAAGGAGCCAATCACGTCGCGCTAACAATATTTGACATAAGCGGCCATCTTGTACGCTACGAGTCACTTGACGGTGAGCTCTCAGTGTGAGTAGACGTGTGTCGCGCGCGTGCTTTTCGTTAAGTCCTTGAAAATGCCTGGTGATATTCAGGTGAAACGTCGGAAGACAAATGGTCTTAGTCAAGACCTACTGACACGGGAAAACCGAGATAAAAATATTATAATAATATAAATGCTTATACTGTGTTTTAGCTAAATAATGTTTTTACCACAGTATAAGGAAATATTATGAATAAGACTGTTAGAATACAATCTCAGCATGATACCTACTAGTTAATAGTATGCAATAAAAATTGCATTATAAATTTCGAATTCAAAACTCCCAGCTACATCTCCCTTGGGGTTGTAATGAGTAAAAAAATCGTTGAATAATTTGCTAGGCTTTTGTTTGATTTCAGAAATTATTCTATGTAATTTGTCTTCGTACGAGTACATGCAAAATTTGGACAGTTCTGAAAATGTCTAGTACCAATAAACCAATCACCAAGATTGTGAAAAACTAATTTAAAAATTATTCATACAGCACAAGGCTATAAATTTACTTCTTCAAACTTGAAAAAATTTTGATACGTTTTTTTTTTAATTGAACGCTTTGCAAAAAATACACAGTTATAGCGAAAATATGCAAATTCCTCTCTCAGAATATTAATTAAAGGCGGACTCCATAAACCAGCAATTAGGCGATTCGGAATTCTTTCGCTCGTAAAAAATTAAAAAAAAAAAAAAATTTAAAGTCGGGGTCGTAAATATTTCTTTTTTTTTTGCAATGGAGCGCCGCCCCCTGCCTCTAGTTGAGGGAGTAATTTATCGAATGATTCGATTTCAACTACAGAAGCTTAAAGATCTCGATATGCGGCCCGATTTTTTTTAATAATGCGATGTATTTTCCAACTGTCGATTCGTTCAAGAGAATGAAATTCTTTTGAAGGAAGAGGCAGATTAAATCCAAAACTCGTGTATGAAGGAATTGTATGCGGGGTCTACTTTTTTCACGGATTTTCCAACTTTGAAGTCAAAAACACCAATTTAGAGGCTTCGCAGCATATGTAAATGTTCCATATATGGATTTACTCTTTTATTTTTCTTACTTTTATTTTTTTTATTATAAATTTATGAATTTAACTGCTTATATTTCCAAATATTTTAAAAATATTGAAAAAAGCCGAAATACCCCAACTAGATAATTTAATTTTCTATAAAAAGTATTAATATTGTAAAAGTAAATCTCAATTTTTTTCAACAATTTTTATAAAAATTGAATTTAGTGACGACATCGCTTCATACAATTTGTATGGCAGTCGCCTATGCACAATATGTAAGAAGACTTTATAGTTTGATACTTAAATCTCCAAACATACATACATACCATCATGCTGTTTTCATATTCTGGGTAGAAAAAAAGGACTAACCTCCATACTGTCCTATCTTGACATACATACCTACATGTGTTGTATAGAAAATAAAATATCCTAAAATATTAAATAATTTGTATTTATGAGTTTATAGTTTGGTACTTATTCTTCAACTATACATACTATCGCTATAGACAGTTGGATCTCATGTGTTATATGCAACTAGTTTTAAACAATATTTTTCTTTTTT
The DNA here is from genome assembly GCA_963576475.1 of Molanna angustata. NCBI lineage: Eukaryota > Metazoa > Arthropoda > Insecta > Trichoptera > Molannidae > Molanna > Molanna angustata. The sequence goes on from OY754989.1 coordinate 19,723,568, forward strand.
GTGTGCTATTCCTATCGGAAGTTGGCGACCATTACTAAGTAGGGCTCATTGTTCACAGGATCCAGCACTCGCAAATGCTATTGAGACATGTTCTGTTCAATAGTAACAACTTGTCTGCTAACGAGATAAAATTAAAGGATCGTTGACTCAGAAAAGCCAAACCACAGCCTGAGATTTGTGAGGCTTTACGTGTCCTGATATGTATAGTTTAAATATAAACATAAACATAAAAAGTCACATAATATTTCTGTATATATTATGTGATATTGTAAAATCAGAAATCTTAATGAAATTTTAAAAAATGAACGGGTATATGTATATATAAACTTACCACGAGGAATGTGAAATCATACCAAAACGAAAAAGGCTGCCTACCTGGAATAGAAGGAGATTTATATATTAGTATTGTTATCAAATCAATTTAAAGATAATAAATTTCATATTATAATATTCATTTTTAAAGCGCTTTTGGTGATACAAGATCACTCGAATGGCGGTATGCATAATTTCATACATATTATAAATAAGATATACTCAAAATGAAAAACATAATCATAGAAAAATAAAATCAATCATATTCAAACATAGAAAATAAAACTAAAAATAGTAAAACAATAATACCTAATCATAAAACTCATGACGATAATTTTTTTGAAACACACCGCCACCAAAGTTAGGTGACAATCAACATTTATTCATTTTTTATTTATTTATTAATTAATTAATTAATTAATTTATTTATTTATTTATTTATTTATTTATTAATAAATAAATAAATAAATAAATAAATAAATAAATAAATAAATAAATAAATTAATTAATTAATTTATTTATTTATTTATTTATTTATTTATATATTGAAGTATTTATTTATTTATTTATTTATATATTGAAGTATTTATTTATTTATTTATTTATTTATTTATTTATTTATTTATTTATTTATTTATTTATTTATTTATTTATTTATTTATTTATTTATTTATTTATAGCGGATCCATCACAATGTATAATATATAAGAATGATTGATGTTTGAAAACTGCGGTTGTCCGTCTATTACACGAACGAAAAGGTAATATCTATTTGTATGTAATCTTCTTGTTCACATAATTTGTACACTGGAGGGTTAATAGCCAAATGGCGATATCTTCCAGCTAACCAGAGTTGATGTTGATATACAATATAATGTGTACTATGGCAATAAGGTTCTGGCATGAAAAATAAAAATATAAAATAATAAAAATAACAGAAGAAAAACAAAATTAAAGATTAAATATAACAGTTGATAGCAATGATAGATGAAAACAAAAGCATAAGGAAAGTAAGAAGAAATTAAATATTATCAGATAGATATTTTTGCTTTAGCCTTTTTCAATGTGTTTAATGAGATAGCCGACGTAATTTCAGGACTTAAACTATTCCATAGCCTTGCTGATTGTACTTATGAATGTGAATATATAGTAAAATACGTACAGCAGACTCGAGAGGTATGTGAATTTATCTTTGACATACTGTGATGTAAGTTTGGATAAGAAAGGACATTGTATCGTGTGAACATCCACTGTATACCCGGTTCAAGTCGAATACTGTGAAAAACGTGCGGTATATTACCATGCGAACTTAGCCTACGGCATGAATTGTTATCAAAATGTAAGCAAAACATTGCTTGTTTGTAGAAATCACTCGTGACATGTGACAACAAAAACATCAATATCGTCGAGAAAGAAAAAAAAGAAGAATATTTTCAAAACACAAATAAAAACAACTCAAATGTACACAACTTGACAACCCAACACGAAAACACCATTTGCCAAAATAAAACAATCGTTTGAATTTATCTCGTTTATTTTTTCAAGTTCTGAATATGTTTGCAATAGATCTATTCAACTCTCTATCGGTATTGAGTTAGCGTGATGTATTTGTTTTTGGTTCCTTAATGCTATCCCGGTGATTTTTGTTATATCACCGAACGGAATCAACTACTACAGTAACATGAAATATCACAAAGTATTTCACAATTTGATTATTCTGCCGTGGCATGATGTACGCCGTACGCCATACATATGTACAAACAAATCACGACGAAACTCACAGTGTGCACTCTCTACATGAAACCCGTTGAGAAATTGATGTAAAAAAATATTTATTTATTTTTTTATATAATTTATGTACATGTGTACAAAGGCAGGTTTATTGCTATAAGGTAATTTCTTCCAACCAACCCGAGCAACGTGAAGTCTCTAAGTTAAATTGGTACAATACAAATTTATTGAGAAATAATTTGATAAAAAATAACATAAAAGAGTCAGAAATATAAAAAAATACAAAGAGAAAAAAATTAAAAGAAAGTTTTAAAAAAAAAAAGAATAATAAAAATAACACTGATCATAGCAATGAGGAAAAGGAGGTTACGGAAGGATATAGAAGGAATTCATGAACTATTTGACAAATAAAGTTTTTTTAGTTTACCTTTAAATATTTGAATGGATTGAGATGACGTTACTTCATCACTTAGGCCATTCCATAGTCTAGCTGATTGTATTTGAAAAGAGGAGCTGAAAACTTCTGTATTGTGAATGGGGATAGCTAGTGTAGTACGTTCAGCAGATCGTAGGGATAGGCCGTGACTTGACAAGAAAACGACGTTATTTTTTTAATATTGTGGTGAAAAGGGATCATAAATAGTCTTATAAAGTAATGACAAAATGTGAATGTTACCACGATCTCGTATCTTTGGCCAACGAAGAATATTTCTACAAGTCGAAACATGATCATATTTTTTTAAGATTGTAAATGAACCGTATACAGACATTCTGTAATCGTTCCAATTTATTTAATAATTCTTCATTGGCATCACCATCACCGTAATCAAGCAATGGAAGAAGTAAGGATTGTAAAAATACGCTTTTAAATTGTGAAATTATGACTCTCCACTATTCCATAGTGTTAAGATATTTAGCTTAAGCTGTTTTAGATAATCACTCCCCGAATGCGTTTGTATACTTCAAAAAACACGAACAATGATAAAAATCAGAACCTGAGAGAATTCCTTAATTTCGACAGATGAAATTTAGATTTCGTGCAAGCATTTACTTTTAGTTCAGGAAAAAAAAACATAGAGAAGAAATCTACGAATGCCTCTGAATAACTAACCACCTTAATTTTGACAGATGAAATTTAGATTCCGTACAAGCATTAATGTTTTGTTTAGGAAAAAAAACATAGAGAAGAAATCTAAGAATGCCTCTGAATAACTAACCACCTTAATTTTGACAGATGAAATTTAGATTCCGTACAAGCATTAATGTTTTGTTTAGGAAAAAAAACATAGAGAAGAAATCTAAGAATGCCTCTGAATAACTAACCACCTTAATTTTGACAGATGAAATTAAGATTTCGTACAAGCCTTAACGTTTGGTTTAGGTAAAAAAAACTTAGAAAAGAAATCTACGAATGCCTCTGAATAACTAACCACCTTAATTTTGACAGATGAAATTTAGATTCCGTACAAGCATTAATGTTTTGTTTAGGAAAAAAAACATAGAGAAGAAATCTAAGAATGCCTCTGAATAACTAACCACCTTAATTTTGACAGATGAAATTAAGATTTCGTACAAGCCTTAACGTTTGGTTTAGGTAAAAAAAACTTAGAAAAGAAATCTACGAATGCCTCTGAATAACTAACCACCTTAATTTTGAAAGATGAAATTTAGATTTCGTTCAAGCATTATGTTTAATTTAGGAAAAAAAACAGAGAAAAAATCTACGAATGCCTCTGAATTAAACCACCTTAATTTTGACAGATGAAATTTAAATTTCGTAAAAGCATTAATGTTTAGTTTAGGAAAAAAAAACATAGAGAAGAAATCTACGAATGCCTCTGATAAATTCACTACCTTTTATTAAATGTGTAAAGTATACTATGTTATCAATATTATAATGTTGATATAACTTATGTATCAAAGAGCCATGATACTTTTGAAAATTCGAATTTTGGTGAACATTGGTGAATTTGGCAAAAATGAGTGAAGAAATGAAAACAACTTGTGCTACTTAAAACCCGGGTTTTGAATCAGTCATACAGAATAACTGTTATTATTATAAGTGTGATATTCAAGATGAGAAAGTCCTTATCTCAGGTCATTGGCATAAGAATTTGTTTAGGTTTGAGCATTAGGAAAATACGTTAGACGCTATCTCTGAGCGTATAAAACGTATTGTTGAGAGATTTCTTCAAAGGACGCTGGTATTGTTCCAATTTCTGAAGAGAGTTGTCATCTATTTACAACTTTATATCACACTGCTTATACATACTGTACACTGTATTGTACACTGTAAATACTTCCATTTTTTGAACAGCGCCTGGTAAAAAGAAACAATGCCAACCACAACCGTGGCACAGTTGGTAAACCGTTCGGTTTCTGTGTGAGCTTCCTGGTTTTGATTCCCATCAGCGGTTAGCGCATCGGGTTAGTAATCCAGTGGTCGCGAGTTCGAATCCTGCCTCGACCTATTTCGTTCACCTATAGCACAAGCATTTATGCTTATTTTAGGGAACGTAGGAAGATGTATAGGTATGTACTTGTTAACAAGGATATATTCATTATAAAAAAGAAATTAAAAAAAATAAGTCAAACTTAATTTATTGTCATACGGCAATAAACTCGCCACTTGTGAAAGGTGCAAGGAAGTGTTCATTATCATTATTATTAATGTTTGTAATATTCTCGTAAACTTATATTATTTATTTATTTTATTGTGTGTAGCTTCTCGGGCAACTAGCATGTGCTATGTCAAATAACTATTCAACACGCACCCAATGACAAGTTGCCACATTCTGAAAACTTACGATATTTATTATGTTTATTAACGTTTTTTTTATTTTGCTAAGTCCAAATTAGCAGTATTTCCAACACAAAGAAGAATTAATATGATATCAATATAAGGTCGAAGCTTTGTGCCATACAGAGTATATATAATTTCTCGAAGTCATAATTGTCAAAGAGTTAGCAACATCAAAAAATAATTCATTTTTAACTGCTGTTTTCATATCTATATAAAAAAACTGCCATTAAAAATGTAAAGGTATAAGGTATGAAAAAAGTAAGTCTGACACCAGCGAGCCTATTCTGGTTCTTTTGTCGCGGCAATATACACAAGTTATTACTCTACATGTGTTTATTATAGCAAATCGTTATTCTATTCTCCGCGGACACTAGCCCGCCTAAACGTCCGCGTCGAGAATACCTCCATTCGCCGTTCGTAGGAGCCTAATATGAGCGATACGGAATCGATACTTATCACATAATAATAGTGTGACACCTATTACTTGTCACAAAAGTCAAAATGGTAGTATGTGCTGAGCCGTAGGTGACATTAATTCCGTCCGGTAGGGGGCGCGGCCGCGGCGGCGTGGTGAAATATGAAACTTCCAACTGTAACGCGTTATTGTGATTGTAGCGAAATACGTATGACATTCGACAATTGAATTCATTAGCAATGTTTTATGCGGCATATCGAGGTAGTGTTAAGTTTTGTGAAAAGACATAATGCGACACATACACACATTCGTTCGTTTCACAGATTATATATGTAGTTATGAATGACAGCTCCTGGTACGAAACTTTCAGTCTACATTCTGTGATACGTAAAGATTAGCGGAACTTATCGCAAAATATTACACGTGAATGGGAATAAGGCCCCTGGTAGTGGTTGCGTTTACCAGTGCGCATCCCCTTTCTATAAGTGAAAATTGCAGATTTTTGTATCATAAGTTTTTTTTGTGCTGTTATAAAGGAAAGATTTCTGAAAAAAAAAGTTCTTTCCTCTTTTTTTAATAATAAAACTCATTATATGCACTCTCAACACGATACCTGTTGAAAAATAGATGTAAAAATATGCTATTTTTTATCAAATAGTGCATACTTATTATGTATCGAAAATTCTCTATATATTATTATTTTTATATAAACACCTTTTTTATAAAAACAGATCATTATATTTATAATCCTCGACCTTAATAGAAAATACATTTTCGAACTTTTTTGCAGTACCTACTATGTAGACTCTTTGTTTGGCGGCTGAATTTCCAAAAGAGCCCATTGTCGAGATTAATACGGAGAGAAGAAAATGAAATAAAACTCAATCTTTAAGAATATAACGTATAAGGAAGGAATTTCTCGTCTCTCATAGGACCGACCCAGAGGAAGAGACGATTGAAACTTTGCCGCCGTCGAGGGTCCCAAGTTTGCGGATCGCCACAGCAGCGCGACGTATGTAGGGGGCCCATACCCTCGCGAAACCCGGGGATCCTTTCGGTACCCCTACAGAAACCACATTCAGATCGGACGATATAAACAAATCGGGTTTTGAGACTTAAAAATGAACGAAAACTAATTAAATAAATGAGTGAGATAGGATCAATTGAGCGGATAATTTTGATTATGATAATTATCTAAACTGTAGCGGACATTGTAGGAAAACGATGATCCACTCCTACTCTCTTCATTCGGAATTTCTCCAGCCGCCGCGCCGTGGCTAGACGTACCCCGTACTTTCCTCCACATTCTAATTACGTGTTAATTAAATATAATAATTTAATAAATTAATAAATACTGTGATAAACAAGTGAGTACAATCTTTTATTTGCATGGATTATTAGTTGCACCCATTCTTTGTAGTGTATCTTATAGAGAGATGAGTTTAATTTTTTTTATATGAATATGTCCTTGTTAAACAAGTACATATACATCTTATTTATTTATTTATTTATTTATTTATATAATTTATGTACATGTGTACAAAGGCAGGTTTATTGCCATAAGGCAATTTCTTCCTACATATACATCTTCCTATTTTCCCTAAAATAAGCATAAATGCTTGTGCTATAGGTGAAGGAAATCGGTCGAGGCAGGATTCGAACTCGCGACCACTGGATTACTAGCCTAGCGCGCTAACCGCTTTGCCATAGACCCATATAATTCCACATTATGAACACGCATCCTTCTTATAAATATTCTATGAATTAATCTCCCTATAAAACAAATCTGAATTACCTCTTATATAATATATTTGAAAATTAAAACATTGTCACCTTCCGTGAATTACTGGACTTTTGTTGTTTCGTAGAGCCATCAATTATGCAAGAACCCCTTTGGATGGATCCGATGGACCATTTTTATTACTTAATTAATACCACCATCATCATCATCCTCAGCTTCACAATCCTTAATGGGTCCTGGCTGACTCCAAGAATCTTTATTTATTCATGACTGTACTGTTTGGCTGTATACATAAAACATTTAGTTGCAGAAAACCAAATGTTTTGTAGTCACTATAGTAAGGTTAATTTAAACATTAAATTTTGTTACTATTAACAAAAAAAATCAGTGCATTAGGCCATCCCGCTCCAGAATACGGCAGCCGCGACGTAATTGTCACTGACCATCATCAGGGCACCTCACTGGCATATCTTGACAGACGAGGAGGTATTCGTCAGTCTGTATTTCACCGCAATTGGAGGAGACATCCTCTTCCACCCTTATACCCCACCTGAGCATGTTCTCTTTGCACCTGGTGCATATATATTATATAGTGTGGAGAGGATGGATCTAGAAAGAATTCCCAAAATTACAATTCAAGGGAATTTAGGAGATCAGCAAACACCGGGGAGACACCACCAAAAAGATATTGGGAAAGTTGGACATCCTCATATCGGGACATATGCTAGCTCCTGTAGTAACACAGATAGCTAATCTACTGATAAAGGAGGAAGATATTTCAAAATACATCTCGCGAGAATGAGATCGGATTATTTGGTGTTCGTTTTTCTCCGCTGTCCCTGTTAGAGACACGTCGCGATGGTTTACCTTCTAATTCTTCTTTTCTCTTGATAGACCTATTGGTCTGTAATATGAAAACAATGCTTCCTGAGACGATTTTGTCCAACTGTCCTTCCATTGTTCACGAGGTCTTACAGGCGGACGATGTCCAGATGGGATCTCATTAGCTACAGTGTACGCAGGTAGATTAGTGATGCTATGTATTTGTGCATAAAATTATTTTAATACTTGAAGGGAAGGGAAGATGAAGGGAATCCGTACAGACGACGGACAACGTCCGTAAGAAGGAAACAAAATGACAAACTTTCTACGAAATAAACTAACAATGTATGTACATTGTACATACTCTTCATGGTAAAAAACTGATCTCTCAAAACTTTTAAATTAATTCTGACTAAATAGCAGTACTTTTGTTTGAATTTCACCTCAAAATGTATAACTCTTGATACTTACGTATCTATGTCTATATCCTTTATATGATCCATTATTTACACAATGTCTTTTTTCAAGATGTTACTTTTTTATTTTTATTTTAGGCAACCCAACCTATAGAAAAAAATCAATAAGAAGAGGTCTAGCACGGGCCGCCTTTGGTAAACTCTCTTACATCCTCAAGTCTCCAAAGTACGCCAATTTTTTTAAAAATAAAGGTCTTTGACGCTTGCATTCTCCCGATACTGACGTATGGCTGTGAAACTCTTGTGTGAAACTAACAAAATGAAACATAATTTAGTAGTAACACAAAGAGACATCTGAAGAAAAATGCTTGGTATTTCGTTAAGAGATGGAAAAACTGATTTGTGGATAGGAGAGAAAACCAAAATAACCGACGTTGTCCAAAAGGTTGCCAAGCAGAAGTGGAGCTGGGCAGGGCATGTCGTCCCAACCACAGATTCCAGATGGACTAAGAAAGTGCTGGAATGGCGACCTAGAACGGGCATAAGAAGTGTTGCAAGGCCTCAAACAAGGTGGTCTGATGATATTAGACGAGTGGCTGGAGGCGGATGGATGCAGTCTGCCCATGATATTAAGGAGCTGTGGCGGTATCAGAGGGAGGCATTATGTCCATTACTGGATAAAGAAGTGCTGAAGAAGAAGAAGACCCTTAAGAGAATGATTGTGCCAAATGGAAGAAAAAAGTCAATTTTTATTCATTAATGTTATGTCAATTGTTAAGTTTAATACCATTAATTATGACAAATTTAGTTATTGCGGAATATATTTAAATGTCAAGAGATGAGACATATTAACTGATAGTGGAACTTTTAAGGCGCACGGTATAGCAATGTAGACTGGTTTAATGCAAACTCTGAAGCTATTGTATTAGAATGTGCATCATTAAAAATTATAATAATGCGCGTCTGAGTTATGAATTGTATTTGAATCCAGCGCTACTTTAAACAATAAAGTTGATTTATCTTAAAAGTTAGAATATTACGTTGAAACGTATCGAACCAGTGTTCATATCTGCAAATTACAAATCACACCTTCATTTTCCAAACTTCGCAGATTCCAGGAAATTTCACGGCCTTGAATCCCTCGAGAACCGAAGAACTCATAACGACCTATCACTTCTGCACAAAATAGTTAGTAAATGTTTTTATGCTCCCCAAATAATAAGTAATATACTATTTGATGTGCCAGGTAGAACAAGCAGACACTCAAATCTATTTCATATTCCACACTGTAGCATTAATCACAGAATGAATTCATGCTCCCCACGAATTTGTAAGCAGTATAACACAAGGTTTTACGGCATCGATGTACTCAACAGCACATATCAGCAATATCGCAGGAGTATATCAGCAATAACGCAGTGATACGAGGCATGGAATACCAATCGCCTTTATTCCCTCCCCACTCTCCTACATACCACATTATCTATATCCCAAATTTTAAATCACTTATCTTGTTTATATGTTTTGTTTTTTTTTTTAACTGTATACTTTAATTTTAATTTAGTTTTTAACTCACTCCACTGTATAAGCTAACTAGTATTTTTTTTATATTACGCATGTTGTGGGAACTATTTTGGCAAATTACTGATATGCGTTATTGTTTTTATTTATGGATTATTAATTTATGTATGTTTCCTCCTAAATTAAATAAATAAATAAATAAAATACCTAACGCAAGGACCTCAGATTATCCTCCTTCAAAAAGTGCGGGTTCAACAGTACAGAATTCGTACAGAACGCTGTAATTATCAAATGGGAAAAAAGGGATTCTCCGGAATGTGTCAGTAGAGCGAGCAGGAAAACCATCCAGCATCTAGAAAGGAGCGCCCTGTACAGGGGTATGATAGAGACTGGTTAGAGATCCATAGAGCGACTTCAGTCAGAGTCTGAGAAGTGGCTGGCCGAACGGAAACTGAGAAGATAATACCACAACAATCGATGATGCGACCAAAGACGCAGAAAACCCAAAGTCATACAAAAATTATAGTAATGAAAATACCCATCATATCAAAAACATTCATCGAATATTTGGTATCACGAGGGCCCGCGTGCGCTCGTCCCGCGGTTCGCCTCGTGCGTTTCCGCGGGCGTGCGTGTGAACGTTGCGCAAGCGCATAAAGTGATCACGTAAACCAGCCTATGACAGGTCGTAAGCCCTGTAGGTGCCTTGATTTCCCGGTTCTCCTACAGTAAATATTCCAACTTCGTCTCTATTGAGATAATTAAAAATCTGTTAAAAAAAAAAAAAACATTCATGTAAGTATTTAGTTTTTTAGTCATGGATACGAAATCGGGAGAAACGTGTGTTAGTAAAAAAAGATATTACGAAAAAAGTACATGAAATAAAAAAATGAATCGGATCAATATATTATATTTAAATTCTGTTTCCTCTATTTGTTTCAGTTATTCTGTTTAATCAATCAATCCTAATTATTCTAAGTATAATAATAATATAGTGGTTACACAGCATGATTAAAAATGTATGAAATATATCAACACATATACGTAACAAACGGAAACACATTAGATATTATTGCATGAGAATTATAAAACCATAATTTTTGTAATTTGGATAAACCACGTGGTATAATATATTATATTCAATCGATTGTTCTTTTTGGCTACACAATTTTGTGGAAAGCATTAATAATTTTAGGCATCGGAAATACCAAGTCATATTTGCATGTGTTTGTTTTAGAAACCAAGTCGATTTAACATGCGTTTATTTTAGAAACCAAGTCGATTTTGCATGTGTTTGTTTAGAAATCAAGTCAATTTTGCATATTTAGAAAACCAAGTCAATTTTTCGAAAACCAAGTCAAAGGCGTTCGTTTAGAAACCAAGTAAAATTAGCATGTGTTTGTTTTAGAAACCAAGTCAATTTTGAATGTGTTTGTTTTTGAAACCAAGTCAATTTTGAATGTATTTGTTTAGAAAACCAAGTCAATTTTGCATGTGTTTGTTTAGAAAACCAAGTCAAATTTGCATGCGTTCGTTTAGAAACCAAGTAAAATTAGCATGTGTTTGTTTTAGAAACCAAATCAATTTTGAATGTGTTTGTTTTTGAAACCAAGTCAATTTTGAATGTATTTGTTTAGAAAACCAAGTCAATTTTGCATGTGTTTGTTTAGAAAACCAAGTCAAATTTGCATGCGTTCGTTTAGAAACCAAGTAAATTAGATTGTGTTTGTTTTAGAAACCAAGTCATTTTTGAATATGTTTGTTTTAGAAACCAAGTCAATTTTGCGTATTTTTGTTTAGAAACTAAGTAGATTTTGGTGCGCAAAATTGCATCAACCTTAACTAATAACTGTGCGGATTGAACAAAGGAATAAGTGGATATTATATCCGAGAAAACCCTCAATGGTGGCTATACGCAAAAACACGGAAATTCGCTCAGCTGACATCGATACATTATTTTTCCTTTTTGGATGAGAAGTTTCTGTATTGTAAGCCAGGCAAATATTTGTTTTGGGTAACTACTGGAAATTGAAGAAGAGCATACCAACACACACATACATAAGACTAAAGCACACTTTTATTTTATTTATTGAAAACGATCATAATTTCAGAATATGAGATGAATACAAACATCAGACCGCTACCTCTACAAATAAGCCAACAAATGTTTGAAATAATGACAAATAGAAAACAATTTTAAAACAACACTGTTTCATCCTCAATACAAAATATTTAGTATTGTAGGAGGAATTTTCACACTCGTGGCTCAGTTGGTTAGAAATATGACTGCTGATCCAAAGGTCCCGGGTACACTTACAGTCTTACTAATAAACGAAACGTGTTGTAAAAGTAACACGACCGTTTAACACCGGTGTAGACGAAAAAGTTACCAATAAACGCTGTGTAGCGGATCAGTTGGTCAACGATTGTGTATCTCTCATACAAATTTTACACATCGTTTGCACGCCTGTTCTAGGTAGGTTAGCGGTATTTTAAGACAAATTTCATCTATCACAAATCAAATTTTACTTTGATATGCGTGTTTATATAGTTATATCTTGGAATAATATGATAAAACCTCTAGAAATTACTATATTCTCGATAGTTAGGTACTTTGGGAGCGAAAAGTTGTCAAAAAAATTTGCTCTTTTATCCAACTGTCGATTCGTTCATGAGAATTCAATTCTCTTAATTAATCGACATTATTAAGCCAAGATGCGTGTACGAAGGAAAATTTTGTATGGTGTAGTGGACTTTTTGCATGCTAATAACACCAACTAGAGGCCTCGCAGCATATATGTTCCCATACATGGATTTACTCAGAAATCGGAGTAGAACATTTTATGTGAGTTTTGTGTGTGTGTGGGTGTGTGTGTCTGTCCCCCCCTTATAACTTTTGATCCGCTCAATTTACAGAGCCCAAATTTTTTAGAATATATAAACAGTTATAGGCCTACAAAACTTTTGTACTCAGAAATGTGAATTTTTGTTTCAGTCAGGGGTTATCAACTTTTGAAATTTTGGTTTATTTTTCCATATATCTCAGAAACCATAAAAGCTAGAACGCTGAAATTTGGTATAAACATAGACAAATACAAAATCTCAAATAACTTTTTAAAAAAAAATCCAGGGTTTCTCGAACATTTTTTATTAAGAAAAATATTTTTTTTATTATAAATTTATGAGTTTAACTGCCTATATTTCCAATTTTTTTAAAGATATCAAAAAAATACCGAAACACCCCAACTAGATAATTTAATTTTCTATAAAAAATATCAACATTGTATCAGCACATCTCAATTTTTTTTTTATAATTTTTATAAAAATTGAATTTAGTGACGATATTGCTTCATACAATTTGTATGGCAATCGCCTAGGTACACACAATATCTAAGAAGACTTAATTGTTTGATACTGATCTCCAAACATACATACATACATACCATCATTCTGTTTTCATATTCTGGGTAGGATCAAAGAACTGACCTCCATACTATCCTATATTGACATACATACATATGTAGGTACACGTGTTGTATAGAAAATCAAATATCTTAAAATATTAAATAATTTGTATTTATGGGATTATAGTTTGGTACTTATTCTTCAACTATACATACTATCGCTATCGACAGTTGGATCTCATGTGTTACATGCAACTAGTAATATCTACAATGGTGTTTGCTTGGGTATTCATCTGATGAAATTGTTTGTGATATTTTCCATATTCCTATTTTGCAATGTGAAAAACATATGAAAATATTAACTACGACAAACGTCAAAATTATAATGGCGGACAACGGTTATAATGGCGGCTGGCGGCTCTGCGCATGCGCGAGTGCGAAATACAACTTGTCGGATTATTTTTTGTTGTACGCTTGTTTTAACTACACAGACGTTATTTATGCAGCGTTTACTAGTGAGATTTTCAAATAATCGCTGCACGGGCTTTACACGGTGTGTAACTAAAACACTGGTCGACGGGTGTGCAGTAGATTTTCACTATGTGGAATCTCTCTATAATTATTCTAAAGAGAGATTTGTTTAGTGATAATCTGGAAGTTTCAATTTGAAAAGACTTGCTCGAGTAATTTTACTAAATTACAATATATTTACAAATTTAATATATACAATTACAAGTAAGAGAATTTCAGAATTGATACTTTCTAGTTGAAGTATGTTCCTAGAATGCCTTATGTTAAATTTTCATCAATAACATCAAATTTTTATTGTTCCAATACAATAATAAGTTTCCAATACAATAATAATTATTATACCTAATTAATAATTATTCTCATAGCAACAGTAATCACGAAATGATCTACTGACATCTATATATAACTTTCTTAAAGTTTTAACGGTTCTGAACCTAGCTATGAAGCTATAAACCAACCTCCATAGATGTCACCGCTATACCTTTCATTGTGTTTAATTTTTAAACATAAATATAATAAATATATTTTACACATTACTAAGACTGTTAGCGTTCATTGTGAACACAGCCCAGGCCACATGTGAGATGGTCAGATGAAAACAAAAGAGTTATAAGAGGTAAATGCAACAGAGTGGCTACAGATAAAGAAGATTTGACCAAAAACACAGCTTAATTTACTAAAATAAAGGTATCAAGTATTTTCATCTTAGTAGTGCATTGAATATTCCTCTTCCATTTTCTATTTCACAATTAATAAACTCGGTCGAGTGGCCGTTTATTTTAAATTGAGTGTTTTTCCAGTGTTGAGACCCGTCGCTCCCGGGCGACGAACAAATGGAGTTATTACCCAGCGTGACATCAAAGCGGAGAAAAAATTACCATCGAAATGAACGTAAAGAAGAAAGGAATTAATAACAATATTGTTTTCTTTGCATCAAGTTGTATTGTTTATTTTCTTAATTATTTTTTCAATTATTATCTTCTTCCTATAGGCCAAATTAGTGGTTGGTTGAATACAGAATCTACATGGGCCAAAAAGAGAGATTTTTTTGTATGAAATTCAATTTCACCACATGCTGCCAACGTACCTATTTTTCAATTTGATATACCATAATTATTTCTTATCAAATCGTTTTGAAAAAAATAATTTAGATAGTTTGGGTATTCATAAAGAAAAATGTATCTTTACTTTTTGATAATGTTCTGTATAAATTCTTGTAGAAAAATAATGGCATACCCCGATTTTCAACGTTTATCTTATATTTTTAATAAAATATAAGGCGTAGTTCAACATATTTTTTTTTAAATTAAAGAAGACAAAAATATCTAGTAAAATATGATGTGACGTTGTATTAATGCTTCAGATTTAGTAAATAAACCTAAAAAACTTTTATTTTCCATTCAGCGCCATTGCGAAATAAAAGTTATTTTGGTTTATTAACTTAACCTGATGCATTAATGCAACGTTACATCGTATTTTTCCAGATATTTTGATCTTCTTTAATTTATAAAAAAATATAATGCTCTATACGATATGCTTATTATTTTCCTACAAGAATATATACAGAACATAATCAAGAAGTTAAGGTATATTTTTCTTTATTTATAACCAAACTAACTAGGTTATTTTTTTTCAAAATGATTCGTTTTGTAGTAATGATGCAAATTCAAATTGAAAAAAATAGGTACGTTGGCAGCAGTCACCCTCTTAAGTTAAATGTTATTTTCTTGTCAAATCACGGATTGCCTTTTCGACCTACTGAACATACCACACTAGCTATTTCCATTCATTCTTCTGAATTTCTCAGTTCCACTTTTGAAGTACAATCAGCAAGACTATGGATGGTATAACGACGTCTCAATAGGTTGTACTTTTTAAGAAAGACTATAGCTATTAGACCTAACTTACAATTGAAACTCTTTTCTTACCTTCTCTGCATCCCACAACTTCTATCTCCCTCCTTTATTTTTTGCTGTGACATTACATTTAATAATGTTACATGTTACGTTATCTTTGTGTTTGTTTTTTGTTATAAATCTAATGTACTTACCTACCACTACACTATTTATAGCCTCACGTTGCTTTGGTCGGTTGGAAGAAATTTTTTTATTGCAATATACCTACCATTGTACTAATAATACGTGAAGTAAATAAATAAATGAATTTATTAACATCTGAAATGGAATCAATCAACTAAAAAATTGAAAAATAATTTAAAAATTATTTTTAGTTTTGATATAATTTATGTATGTTTAAAAACCCTAAGAAAAAGAAAAAAAAAACTAACTTTAAAAGACCTAACTAATTCCTGATGCCAATGTCGCTATGAATTATTATTTTTACTAAGCATTTTTTTAATCATTTTCATATCAGAAAGAAATGAAAGAGATCAAATGACGCATGAAAGTAGTAGAATAAATTCTGTAGAAATGAGATCACTAAGAAGAGTATGTAATAAAACGATATATGATAAAATAAAAAATGAGGACATAAGAAGTCAATGCAAGATAAATAAGAGTATTATAAGTAAAATGAAAGTGAATTCCTCAAGGTGGTTTAGACATATTGAAAGAATGAATGGTGAAAAACTTACAAAAAAAACATGGGTGTAAGAGATGGAGTGAATAGCAGGGGCCACCCCAGAAAGGGATGGAATGACTATGTGAATAATATTTTGAAAGAAGGAAATATAAGAAGCTTGAAAAATCGACGAGCATGAATGAGACGATGTATGGATGTAAATGAAGCTAGGAATATGTGCAAAAATAGGAGTATGGCGCTCGGTTCTCTCTGCTTACCCCGTAAGGGACATGGCGTGATGGTTGATAGCACTATCCCATCAACTTTCAATGAGATGCCGTAATCGAAAGCATTACAAGGTGCGCAGGACCAGAACAGAATTCGCACATAGGCACTTCTCATTTTTGGCTCCCAGGCTGTTTAATACAGTTCAATATAAAAATTTTAACCTTGGTTATCCTGCACTTAAAAGGTTGTTGACGGATTGGTTGCTAAAAATGGGAAGAAGGGAAACTGAAAAGATGCTTACCTGTGTCCCTTCCTAGTACCTACACATGAACATGATGTGTATGTGTGTGTGTGTGTGTCTGTGTGTGTGTGTGTGTGTGTGTGTGTGTGTGTGTGTGTGAGTGTGTGTGTGTGTGTGTGTGTGTGTGTGTGTGTGTGTGTGTGTGTGTGTGTGTGTGTGTGTGAGGGTGTGCATGTTGGTGTGTGTGTATGTGCAAAACAGGCCATATAACTATTTTTTTTTGGTGTTTTTATTTATTGTTTGATATATTTTTCTTACTTACTTTCCGTGTCCGGAACACCATCGTATTCGTAGCCCCCAATATTCAGCCACTCGGATTCCACTAGTGTTCGCTATCACTGTGTCTTGGTGCGTGCATGTCGCTCTTGTCATGGGACATGACAGAAGGTGCACGTTGTCCTGTCTGGCGCCACACTCGCAGATGTCTTCCTCTCTGTAACCCCAGAGAGTTACAGAGAGGAAGTTTTTTTAGGAAGTTTAGAGTTTATTGTTTGATATATTTTGTTTGGATACATATACAGATAAGTCACGACATGTCACTATATAAAATACGCATTTTCATGGAAACTGTACGAAATACGATGAAAATATTGCATATATGTAAATGTATTGATGTGATTGTGAAATATTCCATCTCGGTACAGGCAAAACCTAGTGAGGTGGATATAATAATATGTAAAAAATGATATTTTTAATTTTTATAAATAAATAAATAAATGTATATTATTGCTAGACCAAAGATATTTATGCGCATCCCTAGAGCACCTTGATTATTATGTATATTGAGACAAAGAGAACACAATATTGTCTTCTGTCGGTGACAAAGCTAATTGAATGTTAGAGTTAATAATAACTGGTTTCCGTGGGGTGATGCTTTAATCGTGAAATTGCCCCCATCAAAACGCGGGTCGGCCTTAATACAGGGTTGTATTGTAACGAAGAAATATTTTAAATGTTTTTGTTTGATCCAGTGCCGTTTTGTGAGGCCGGTATTCCACGTGTCAATGGGCGCAATAAATCTATTATAGGTAATAAGTCTCTGCGTTTCCAAAATGATTTTAAAATACCCAAATGTAATACAGGACAATTTCAAAACAACTACATTTATTTGGGAATAAAATTTTTCAATTGCCTCCCAAATGAATTAAAGCAGATAAAAGAATTTAAAAAATTTAAACAAAAATTAAAATTGCACTTAACATTCTAAAATAGTAGTTTTCGATTTTGTTGTTTTGATTTGTTTCGATTTCCAGCATTTTCTTTTTTTTTTGTTTTTGAATATGTGTGTTGGTATATTTGAATCGTCTATATTACTCATTTTTCAATTATTTTCATGTTTTTCCTTTTTTTGTTTGAATACGTATTCTGATATGTTTTCTCATTTGTATATTCATCTTTTTCATAAATTTTCAAACTTTTTTAATGTTTATTTGATTTTTTTTGTTCATGAATGATTTGATTTTAATTACTTTTATGTTGACTTTGCTTTGTATTGATATTTTTTATTTTTTATAGGTGATTCCCTCATCAAGCACAAGATGCAAGGAAAAATATGTAAGAATGTTATTACTAGTGAATTTATATATTGATTTGTATTAAAAAATTATTATGTTAAATAAATAAAATAAACAATAATCATGATTCTAAAGTTTTCGTGTCAACAGAGTGGAAATCCATTTTAAAATTAATGAACAACTATACTCACACTTATTGACTTTAATATAGGTACCCATAAGACGTACAAGATATACACCATTATTTACATGCAAATATTATACGATATTTTTTACGATTCCCCATACGAATATCGACGGAAAATATCCCAAATAGATAACTTAGAAAACGATAACTTACCATGACCCATCACTCTTAAGTCCACATACTATATTTTACACACACACACACACACACACACACACACACACACACACACACACACACATACACATACACACCCTCTCTCTTACATAAGCGGAATAATAATTAAATAAAAAAATAATCAAAATACTTTACTACTTCCACTACAGACACAAACAAAAATGTATTTGACACATGTAATTGACATAAGATTTAGATAATTGATGTATCATATATATTTTTCATCCATGTATGTAATTAAACTATCTAATGTTAAAAAATATATAAAAAAATAAATACCATTTATTTCACAAAGTATTTTTCTACAAAATTCGATTACAATGACCGATCGTTTTCGCCAAGGTGACTCGCCATTATCAAGGTCTAAAATGAATGACAGCATTTTTTTTATTTTGATTAGTTTATTTTTTTATTACTTCTCAGGAAAGTAACAGATACTATGTCAAATATTAATTACAAGTTGCCATATTCTGCAGACGAGTGATTTCGTCTTACAGATCCAGATTGAAAGTACAATTAAAAACTGTGTCTCCACCGGGAGTAGAACCTGGTACCTTTCGTTCGAGAGTCAGATATCTAACAAGCTGAGCCACAAATAACGTCATTGCATTGTTTGCATTTAATGTATAGGAATTTTTATGTTTCCCAAAGAAAACATTATTTTCGTTTTCTTCACCAACTTTTGAAGCATTGTCTCCTCGAGGAATTCCTCCAGACGCTTCTGTACCACTGCCTTTTTTGGATATCAGCTACCGATTATGTGTTTAATGTTCACTTGATTAATTTATTGGGAATTTAGTTTAAGCCATATCTTCCTCCAACAGAGAGACAGCATCTTTTTACTACACCAATACATGTACACAGATAGAAAAATACTCGTTAGTCAGCCGTGTCAAAAAAATTGGGAATGAATACTCTTATTTGGGACATATTTATGCTATCTAAAAATAAATATGAATGCACGATTTACACATTTTTATATATAAAAAAACAAATAATGCAATTCTCAGTGTCGATTTTCACATATCCAAACTGATCAGACCGTATTAAATTTGGTGCCGGTTTGCATTAACATATACATGTCTGGGATCTGTGAGACGAGTGATATCGTAAGTCTCCAGAATGTGGCAACTTTTTTTTTTTTTTTTAAATTTGGTGCCGGTTTGCATTAACATGTACATGTCTGGGATCTGTGAGACGATTGATATCGTAAGTCTCCAGAATGTGGCAACTTGTTATTGGGTGCGTGTTAAATAAATATTTGACATAGTACCTGTTAGTTGCCCGAGAATCTAGATAAATAAATAAATAAATAATAATTTGACATAGTACCCAGTAACAAGTTTCCTCATTCTGGAGACGAGATAAATATCGTCTCACGGATCCAGACTGAAAACACAACCAAAAACTGTGCTTTCACCGGCACCATTCGCCCAGGAGTCAAATATCTAACCAAACTGAGCCACGAAGGCTAAATTTTTGTAAAAGAGTAAATGAATTAACATCAAAAACTTTTTTGTTTCCCTCAATGACCGTAGTTGTCCGTTATATTCGTCCGGGAAAACAAATGGCTACGTCACAGTGAGAAGCTTTCGCCCTAAGAGTATTTTCATGTTGTGTCCGCGTGTAGTATGGACCAACTATCTCCTTTGAAATTGTCCCGCAGAGGGCGCAACTCTCCATTTCGACGACCCAATTAAAATAGAGAATAGCTGGCGCGCCCACACGCAACATATTCAAACCAGCCACGTCGGCTCTGTCGCCTCTACCCAAATAAAAATACACTAGTTCTGTCCACGGGGTCATATTCGCAAAACTCTAGACGGATGACTAAAGTGCACTTTACACGGATACTATTTTCAACGCGGCCCAGTTTCCAACGCTTAAAACAGCATCCAAAATACAGGTTTCTCCAAACATCCCTTTACACTTCTTCTTCTTCCTCAGCCGTTTTCAATCCATCGTTGGATATAGGACTCCCCCTTGCTCTTCCACATGTCTCTACACCGGGCACATTGCATCCAATTTACTCCCACAGTCTTTCTGATGTCATCCGATCATCTAGCCTGTGGTCTTCCCACACTCCTTCTTCCCGTTCTAGGTTGCCATTCAAGGAGTTTTTTTGTCCATCGTTGGTCAGTACATCTGGCAATATGACCTGCCCAGCTCCACTTCAGGGTAGCCATCCTTTCAGCTACGTCCACAACTTTAGTTTTTTCTCGTATCCATTTGTTTGTCTTCTGATCTCTCAATGAAATGCCCAGTATGTTTCTCTCCATGCCTCTCTGCGTAACTAACAACTTTTGCTTAATTCGCTTCGTTAGGACTAGCGTTTCTGTGCCATGTGTGAGAACAGGCAGGATGCATGAGTCAAATATTTTTTTCTTGGGATAATTGGGGTACTTTGGGGACTTCAAAATGTAAGAGAGTTTATTGAAAGCTGCCCAGGCAAGACCACGTCTTTTCTCTACTTCGGCCTCTTGATCCCTTTACACGCAACGCTTAAAATAGCATTCAAAACCGAGGTTACTCCAAGCATCGCTTTACAGTACTTTACCCAGTTATGTGCAAATGTATAGTATAATATTAATAAATACATATCGAAAAATTATATAATAAATGTTTAATATAATATAAATGTATATCGAAAGTTTCGACACTTTCCAAATAAACAAGATATGTACATCGCGAGCGAATGTCACACTTAAAATTTAACACAAACAGCAGCCACGTTGACTCGTCGGTAACGACGACAGGGAATTATTTTACAGATTTCTGTTTTACCAAAAAGGATGAAAATCGCGTTGAAAATTGAACACGTTCTATTTATTTGCCCATCGCGTTGAAATCCCCGCCAAAAACATGAAACCCGTTGAAAACAGCGTCCGTGTAAAGTAGACTTTAGTTGTGCTTTCGATCCGTCGAGAAACTTGACAGCTGGAACGGAATCTATTTTATACACCCTTTTCTTTAGCTTCACATGCATGTCTGTTCTAGAATTTTGCAATTGATTTATAACTAACTTTCCAACCAGTTAGAGATCAGAAACTTTGAGTATGTTCAATTACAATGTCTGTCAAAACTGTTTCATTTGATGTTTTGATAAAATTGAATTGAAAAACTTTGAATTTCATACAAAGTAAACAAAGTGATGCGTTTATGGCCGAAGTTTAATGATATTTCAAACATATGCGATTAGTTACAACAATAATATTTTACTTTATGACATCTTTTCTGTTCGTATCTCTCTCATTTCGAGGATAAATAAGGTTGCCATACGTCTCGTTCATACGGGACTGACTGTCTCCGTTTTTGACAATTGCGTCCCGTGTTTGTCCCAAAAAATTCGGCAAAATGCAGAAACGCGAACTTCAAGACTTAACGATGAATTGGGAAGATATTTAGGAGACAATTGATGTGTTCTACACAGCACCCTGTCAATTGCCGCTGAAGTTTTGAATGTCGAATTTGAATCGATAGTGATCAAAGTATTCAAGGTATTCAAAGTATTCATCTAACTGAAAAAGTTTTGTTTTGTGAATATAGGTACAGTTAATTTTACATACATGACATTGAGACAAATACCTCTTGAGGACCACTGAGATGAAGACTCTTGACCCATTGCGGGACTGACAATTCGAAACAAATTAAGGAATTGAAATTAAATCATGAGGACTTGGGATATTGAAGATTTTGTGCGATCTGGATGATCAAAAAGACGAAAGGTAGGTACTGAAGATATCATGTCGAAAGAGCGTGTTCTGAAAGAATGATAAGCGTAGCGAAAGTAACACGACCGTTAAAACCCGTGTATGCAAAAACTTTACTAATAATCACTGTGTAGCAGATTAGTTGATTAACGACTGTGTATCTCTCATACATATTTTACACAACGCTTGCACACCTGTCCAAGGTCTTATATACATATATTAGCAGTGTTTAATGTTTCATTACAAATCAAATGTGATTTTGATCCGCAGATGTATATTTTTATATCTAGTAATAATATGACGAAAAGTGCATTTTAGGAGCGAAAAGTTGTCAAAAAAAATAGCTTCTTTAAAATATCTACAATGGTGCTAGCATGGGTATTCGTACGATTAAATTATTCGTTATATTTTCCATATTCTTATTTAAAAAAGATAAATATATATGAAAATATTAACAACGACAAACGTCAACATTAGAATGAAAAATGGCGGCTGGGGATTCTGCGCATGAGCGGGCTCGAAATGACAACTTTGTCGGATTAATTTATGTTGTAAGTCTGTTGCAACTACCCAGTCGTTATACAGCTTTTATAAGTAAGATTTTTAAATAATTGCTGCACAGTACACGGGCTTTAAATAGTGTGTAATTAAGAAAAACACTGGTCAACGGGTGTGCAGTCGATTTTTATTAGTAAGACTATATGTGTGATATATCTTCGTGTCGACGGAGATTCCCGAATGCGGAATCGGACGCATTCATTTATTATAGAATGAGAGGCGGCCATTCTTTGTCTTAGACCTATACAGCGGTACTAATAACATTTTCTTTAAAACTCGTTTTAGCCAACTAAACCTCGCACTACGTAAACCACGTATTAGGCACTAATTCGTGGTTTAGTGGGTTCTTACTAATAATGTAAAAATGTACAAGGACTAAGTAAACCATGGAATACGGAATGAATGTTGTGTGAACGCAGCCATTTAACGGGAATTTCGGATTTTTTCTCTACTTTATGCTATTTTTTGTTCATTCTCTATGACTTTATTAGCCGTCATCTATGACATCTATCGAGAATCATCGTATTTCTATGTTTGTCATTGTTTGTTTGTTTACTGTTGGTTTTGACGGTTTACTGTTTATGTATCGTCACGTTTTGGTTGAATTCCCAATAATTTAACTTATTTCAACATAACTTATTACATTTATTTTAAAACAATTGTCAATGGAAAATAAATATCTTCATTTATTTGCCTTCTTCCAAATAAATCTACGAGATGTCTAACTCCTGCCTTTGAAAATCTGTACTTTCTTCTAAAATTAATGTCGTCGTAATCAACAAACGGATTACAACGCACCTATGAATGAACACACCTTATAAATTTTGCATCATCAAAAAACTTTCCACCTGCTCAATTTCTTGAAACGATCTTTCAAAATCGCCGATTCTATAATCATACAGATTAAAAAAAATAAAAAAATTAAAAAAAGCATTGTCCATAATTAAAAAAAGCATTTCTTTAAAAATGACAAAATACAATACGCGCGGTCTATTTGACTTGACAGCTCACGAATTCACTATTGCTATTCCACCACTAATTTAGGGGACCGGATGGTTTAGCGTTACCATGGTGATATAAACCATGGAATAAAATAGAAGTTTTAAAACTTGGTTATGAGTAAGATTTTTGGCCGTTAGGTTTTAGTCACTCTATTCCATAGTTCAACCTCGCTACTTTTTCGTTATTAGTACCGCCGATAGAGTAAACAGTGTACGTCGTGTCATTATTTGTTTTGTTATATTTGCGTGCATATTTTTAGAAGCTGTATGTATATTGTTTTAATATAAATATTATAATATGTAAAATAAAGTCATATTGAATAGCATTCTGGACTTGTTATTAACATATATTACAGTATTACAGTTGAAACTGTTATATATTACAATTGTATATTACTGTTATTTATTACTGTTATATATAACAGTTTAAACTGTTGAAGAATACATCTACCTCGGACATAAGTTAAGAATGGGAAAAGAAAACCAGGTGGCAGAAGTACCCAGAAGAATTGGACTTCAGCTCAGTCATATAATGAGAAATAAGGATATCCCCATGAATTTAAAAAAAAAATCTATGAATCATGCATCTTGCCTGTGATGACATATGGTTTGGAAACAATGTCCCTGACCATAAATACTATCCACAAATTAAAATGCGCGCAACGATCCATGGAGCGGCAACTGTTGGGCATAAGATGGGTCGATGGCAGAGCGGTTAACGCGCTGGGCTAGTAATCCAGTGGTCGCGATTTCGAATCCTGCCTCGACTGATTTCGTTCACCTATAGCACAAGCATTTGTTTGCTTATTTTAGGGAACGTAGGAAGATGTATATGTACTTGTTTAACAAGGACATATTCATTTTTTGAAGAAAAAAAAAAAATAAGTCTGAGGGATAGAATAACAAATACAGAAATCAGACGCCGAATAAAAGTCGCCGATATCATAGATCGGATCGTAAAATTGAAATGGCAATGGGCAGGACACGTGGCCAGACAGCCAAATTCAAGATAGACTCTCAAAGTCTTGAAGTGGTGGCCATGGGAATACAAAAGGGGTGTCGGTCGGTCACAGAAGAGATGGGCCGACGATATTGTTGTGGTCGCCGGAAAGAAATGGATTGAAGCGGCACAGAATAGAGGAAAATGGAGACAGATGGAAGAGGCTTACATCCAGCAGTAGAAGGAAGGCTAGGAAGAAGAAGAAGAAGACCGTATGTATAATATACATATATTTAATATGCATCCTTTTGTGTAATTGATTTGCTGGGTTTTTCCGCTTTGGTGCGTTTTGGTTATACAAAGTCTCAAATTGTCCCATTTCGGTTTTTGGAATTCATGTCGACCCTCGCCTTAATCATCGAATCATACGAACACTTTCACATCATAACATTTTTGGACATGTTCCAAAACTGATGTAGACAACATAATTATTGTACCGTTTTGACTTTTATTTAATATAAATTGTAATAAAAATGTTTTATGTGCCTCATTAACCACGCAGGCAATATATAGCCCTCATCATAATAACATTTTATGTTCAGATGTATGTAAGTATATATGTACATTGTATAGTGTGTTTATGAAAAAATGAATGGGCTGTGGCCAACGATAAACTCTTACTCCACAAATTAATTAAATGTTGTATGGAAAATTATCAACGTTTTCATTAAATGAGTTTATTACATTATTATTTATTTAAATATGCTATTATGAAAAACTTGATAATTCTTCAACACCATTTTATGAATTAAAGCAATTTGAAAATAAAAATATCAAATTTTTAGTTTCCTTAGCATGGGGTTACATTGAAATATTTGACACTTTAAATAATTGAGGAGCACTAGTCAGATATCCTTCTAATGGGGTCTAAGCGAGTATTAGATAATATACAAATTTGCAAAATTAAAAAAATAATCAAATGAGTACCTACTTTAGTCTGTAATCGATAAAGTAGAATAAAAACGCCGTACATCGTACACAACACGCAATCACACAGTTACATTGTGATGAAACTTTCAGATACAATCTAAACATGATACTTGTTGATTATCTGTAATTATTATTTATTTATTTTATGACATAGTGAATACATCAAAATCTAATCTGTCTAATTTCAGCGAAGAGAAACCCCAATGAATTGCAAGTGTCTTTCAACGGAAGCACCCTACCTAACAGCAGCTCTATCGACCTGCTTGGAGTATCTATAACGAACCAATTACACTACAAGGGCTCCATCGAAGCTACGGTGAATCTCGCCTCCAAAAAAATGAGCGTACTATATAGAGCGCGTAGATATTTTACTAAGACCCAGATCTGTATACTCTACAAAGCGCAAATACGTCCAATTATTGAATATGGCAGTCACCTCTGGAGTGGCGCCCCCCAATACCTACTGAATACCCTCGACGCTGTCCAAAGGCGTGCTATACGTCTGATTGATGATCCATCACTGACTGATGGATTGCAATCACTAGAACACAGACGCAGAGTCGGTATTTTAAGTTTATTCTATAGATACTACCACGGGAATTGCTCAGAAGAACTTGCATCTTTGGTCCCTCCTCCACCCACTCGCAACAGAGTCACTCGCTTCACTCAATCGCAGCACCCATTCACAATGGACCTTCAACATATACGAACAAGTCGCTTCTCGAACTCCTTTATTAATACAGCAGCCCGACTGTGGAACGATCTTCCGAATTCTGTGTTTCCACCTTCGTACAACCCGGGTCTTTTTAAAATCCGAATTAATAAACTCTTTTCTAGATTGCAAACCCCTCCCGACGCTACGTAGTGCGCTTCTTCGGAAGAGTAAAATGGACCCAAATCCTTATAGCTGGCGTCCCCTACGTAGACATGTTAAAAAAAAAAAAATAACCAACAAACACACAGTTAAGCATAAACAAAATTCTATCACACACTCAGATCGAAGGCCCCGAGCCAGTCCACAAATGCAGGCGTCAGCTCGTAAATATCCGTCTTTGGTTGTTTTACGTATTATATACCTTTGGGGTAGTGAGGTTTAAAAAATCATACAGCTTTTTTTATCCACGGAATGATACAGGGTATAGACAACCAGGACGACGAAGAGTTTCATAGCTCCTTAACCTGATACATTGGTTGAGAAAAAAACACCTAAGTCACTGTTTCGAGCCGCCACGCCGCGCGTCGGCATAAAGAGGAAATCCTGATGGTAACCAATATTCGTAGTGGAGACGGCAAGTACAGAAAAAAGAAGACATCTTTTAAAATAAGGATATTCTGAAAGTTATGTATGTTTTTTTATTTATTTATTTATATATCTTCTTGTACATAATATAAACAAATATAATCGTACACTGGCGGGCTTATTGCCATTAGGCATTTTCTTCTAACCAACCAGATTACAAAGTATTACAACATTGTGTATGTACAACAGCAAATAAGAGTAAAATAAATCAAAGAAAATACATATAATAACACTTAAATACTTTTAAAAAAAATATATAGACAGAAGATTTTTTTAATTGTTCTTATTTATTTTTATTTTACTTACTAACATTATAAATATGTATGTATATTACTGCTGCCAACTAGGAAATCCTACAGTTTATAGTGACAACTATATTATGCAATTATGAACCAAGTCATTGTCCCCGTACACAATTTCAACATTCTGCACTCACAATCATATCAACAAACATCAACAAACATATGGGTTCACACAAAATAGATTAACCAGGTCCTAATGTCCTCCATAGTACCTGTCATAAATCCAATCTCTGACGCGATTTTTATTTCAGAACCATAGAAAGAGACTAATAGTTAACTACGTACCTAGGTGTAGTTAATATGTATCACTCCATTCCCCCCTCCCCCCTTCACCCCCATTTTCCGTTCCTTTATCAAGTTTCTTCTTATTTCCTGATGATACGTCTGTATTTTCTCCGAGTGGTAAACGAGCGTAAGAAAAACAAATTGAAAATATCTCTTCTGGTTTTGTTCCCTCTGAAAATAACATACATATCTTCATATGGCCGTGTAGGGATAAATCTTTTCCGTGCAGAATTGTATATTGTATAGGTAGCTATACACGCAACTTATTATTTTGATATTACTTAGTTTCACATATCACACGTACCTGTCAAAACAACACTCAGGTATTAGATAATTGAAACACTATTTTGTGGGACTGAGTGAAACTGTTGAGTGGTTCATTTTACGTGAAAATCAATGATCGTCGATCGACAAAACATATTATCCTTGAAAAGCTAATTTGAAGAAATAATGGTCATAAATTCTTTGTGTGAACAAATTCACTTTTTGATTCAATCATGGACTTACCTTGTCCTTTGCCTTGTTGTCTTGTCCTTTTCTCTGCTGTTTAGTATTTTCATTTTAATAGTTTTTTTGATGTATGAACACAATTTTGTCATACTTTTTTATCTGGTTGGTTGGAAAAAATTGCCTATTGCATTAAGCCTACCATAGTGGATTATATTATTTTATATTATGTACAAAAATATATAATAATGTACAAAAAATAAATTAATTAATAAACAGAGTGGAAATCCGTTTCAAAATTTACAAATAAAGTATAACATAACATGTTCGCACAGATTAAATTCTTACGACCAAACATTCTCGCCGAGATGTCTCGGAATTATCTAGGTCTAAATGAAACTAAATTTGATAAGTCTAATCCAACACAACTTAAATTATTTTCTTTGTTGCCAAGTGTGTGGTTGGAGTTTCAGTGATTTTACGATGTTGTCAAATATGTGGGTCGGTTTAAGTCTGATTTGAAGTATGTTTCTGTTAAGTTAAAAATATAAACTACATACATATAATATCAAATATCTGAAGAATCCAAATCGTGCGATCGTTTTGAAAGATTCTACAGGTGAAATCATAGATTAAATTGACATATGTTTATGGAAAACTGATCAGCTCTAAGTTTATACACTTTGCACATTATATGAAATCAATCGGACTTTAGGAGCTTGGGCTATAAAGAGGACACAAAACGGATGCATTGAAGGGAATTTCGCAGTCATCAACCCAACTCCATTGGGAACATTTTAGAAGTTCATGCTCGGTTCATCCCCGGAGCGGCTGCTCATCAGACCACACAAGGAACTATAATGAGGCATACATATTGCGTACCATTACTCCTAACAAACCTGTTGGTGAGAGTAGTGAGTGGAGAATCAGATACAATCCCGAGCTTTACCTTTTTCCATTGCTTAATGATGATGTACACGTTACGGGATTTATTATCATTGCAAGACTCATATGACTTGGGAACGTGGAAAGAATGAGTTAGCAAATGCCAGCCAGAAGAGTCCTTCGCCAGAGGGTATGAGGTGTAGGAGGTGACCCAATCTGATTCGGACGGACTGCATCCAGGGGTACCTGGACTCTTTGGGCGTGGTTAATTGGAGACACGGAGCCGCTGAAGACTTCTTTTTGAGGCCAGGTCCCACCTTGGGATGTTGAACCGATGATGACGATGAGGACACCTAACAGGCCAACCTCAATCGTGGGGATAAAAGGTACGTCTTACATACAAAAACATCATGACGAAATTCAATGTATGAACTCTCCAAACGATTCCCGTTAAGAAATTGACGTAATAAAATACGCTTCAAATGGTGAAATCAATCTCTACTACATATGTATTGTGACATAAGATTTGCCCTCATGTTTTTGTATACAATAACATAACAGAGACACAATAGTTAAACTAAGACCACACTGTAGAGATATGATCTCTAAACATGCAATAGTACTATTAAAGAATGTACGGGAGACCAACCATACCGCGTGCGTGCTATGTAATCACAAAATACTTCCATGTGCTTACGCACACAAATGAAAGGAAGAAAAGGGAAAACATATTGCAAAGACATTGATCTCTGGAGACGAAAATGCTTATTTATAATTTTGTAAGAATCTCCAATCATAGCACTTAATACTGTTAAAATATTTGTTGGGACAATTTCGTTGAATACATAAATGAGTATTTATTCGAAAAAAAATTGTAATAAGTAATAATATATTTAGCAAATATTCTTTTGGGCAAATAATTCGTTTGATATATAAATAATATTAATGGAAATAAAAAATAAGTAAAAAGAAAACGTCAAATGTAACAGATTACCTAACGCACAATTAAAAAAACGTTGGCTGGTTTGTTTCATGTCCTATTTCATGATAATTTTCAGTATATTTTTCTTAAGGCCTCACAGGTATTGAGATTCTTTAGCGAGTTGATTACTATTGTACTAAAGTACAAGCAGTGAGGTTCGTCTCGCCATACAAATTGTACTACTTGACTAGCGCGAAACAGAAAAGATGTATGCGGCAGTATGAATTTCACCTTTTACTGGAAAAAATAAGACAAATTAAAAAATCTAGAACATTCATCATGTTTATCAATGTTTTTGCAAAATTATATTTTGACATATACCAAATAAAATGGATAACGAGGGGATTCCGCAAATTTAAGGGGTAGTTATTCTCGGAATTATTTTTAATAAAGATTATGGACCCAATTAATAATGGGCTAGCGATATAGTTACAGTCGCGAGAAAAAAAGTGGTACAGGGACGCGCAGGATAGATAAAAATGGAAAAATTAAGGAGGTCTACGTACAGCAGTGGATTGATGGCTGAGAAGAATAGTAAAAAGATGATTCTGGAACCGTCAATCTATAGACAATACTATAATTTATGCCTGTTTTCAGTTTCAAGGCGACAATGTCAGTATTGTCTGTGTAAATGAGGAAACGCCAATGCGACTAATCACATTTGATTGCCTGTGTGACCTTAAAAGCATCATATTAATATATCTCGTGTTTTGAGATGTTAACATGCAAATAATATATATTTTTTTTTTTACCTAAATAAAAAAAAATCGGCCTGCGGAACACACCATCATGATTTCAACGCATTATGAAATACAATAAAAATGCCTATAGATCTATGTCTCTGGATATCTATCTCCGTCACATCTCTAGAGATCTATGTCTCCGTCATATATCTAAGGATCTATGTCTCCGTTATATCTATTTACATCATGAGTCTATGACATAAATAAATAGGCCTTAACAACAATATTATTATACGTTTTTTGGCCTATAT
The DNA here is from genome assembly GCA_963576475.1 of Molanna angustata. NCBI lineage: Eukaryota > Metazoa > Arthropoda > Insecta > Trichoptera > Molannidae > Molanna > Molanna angustata. Next base: position 19,754,585 of record OY754989.1, read on the forward strand.
CGGTGGGCGTCGCTTTACAAGTCAGTCAGGGAAATCGAAATGCTAATAATGGACTAATTTAACACCCGTTAAACCCACGACAACAACTTAAAGAAATTAAACAATAAAAGAATATTTTACCTTAAGAGCCAGGGAATATTATCGATCGATATTATTTCTGCCTTGCAATTATTTAGAAAATTACAGTCATGTTTTTTGATTAAATGTAAAAGGAAATGACATAAAACAGTAATAGAGTGGAATTACATTAATTTAACTGTTTCTTTGGTTTTAAGTTCTTACACTTACTTTGTTGTAAGGCACCGGTATAGAATCATGCTTCCACTTTTTTCTACTATCGTCGTTTTGGAGTGTTCCGTACGAGCCAGATTATAAAAAATGCATCAGGCAAAAAACATGTAGTGTAAAAACAATAATAATAATGCACCCTGCGCAAGTAGCGAGTTTAATGCCGTATGGCAATTTCTTCCAACTAAACAGTGATTCAAGCCCTGAGAAGCAAGAATTGCGTGATAAACAAATTTAAATAAATTTCTCCTCTGCTGGGGATCGAACCCAGGACGCCCGAACTGAAACCAAATAGAACAACTGTGCTACGGCGGTTGGCCAGTAGTACAGCATTGAAGTTCACAACCCATACCGAATATAGTTAGGTGACTACCCTTTTAAGGGGAGAAGGGATTGTTGTGTGAGGATATACGCACGCGTCCTACTTTGTTTCACCCGCATACCTGTCACTGGTTACCCTCATTGTGGGATATGAATGAACTATATCTACATATTATTATAGTAGAAGGTTAATTAATACAAATTGTTATGATATATGGTTTCTGCCCCATCCTTTGTCTTGTTCAATATTAGGATTATCGATTGATATTAAACATCCTAATTAATATTTAAAAAAATGTTTCATTTTAGACCTTGATAATGCTGAATCACCTCAGCGAAAACGATCTGTCATTGTAATCCTATTTGGTGGAAAAATACTTTGGTATATTATATGTTTTTAATTTTTTATAAAAAAAACTTCTTCGTGTCGTGTCTTGTCAATTCATCAAGATCCGATGGTGGCGATCACTGAGTTGAAAACATCTATGTAAGTACTGTACTGCTTGGAACAGATCCTCCGCTCGCCTTTCCGGTGCATTCCCTAATTGTTATGCAGCTAAGACATCAGAGCACAAACACTCGTCGTTATGTGTGTTTTCTTTGAGCATCAATAATTGGAAGAGGTGAACCTTTTGTTTCAAAACTATTTTATACCTGTCAGCCCCGTCTCTCAGATAGAACTATGAACCTTTTCAAGGAACCAAATATCCAAACAATAAAACTGGAAGTCTCCGCTGGATACGTTCATCGTATGGGCGATGACCTGACGCCGAAGAAAACCCTCACAACGTCCTGAGAGTAAGATATATATTTTTTTTTTATTTGTTTAGAAACTTAACAGCAACACATTTTAATGCTTAATTGTAAATAGGAATACAAAAGAAATAGCCAATTATAAAGTTTCACATATTTAAATTATTATATGTTATTGATGTTGGGTAGTTATTGTATGATGGTGAGTGTATGTGGGGGAAAGGGAAGGGTAATGGATAAATGAAAGCGTTGATAAGGAAGGGATAAAAGTTTAAGGAAAGTAGGTTTCATTTTTAACCAGTAATATTACCAATAACCGCGCGTAATTGGTGTTTCATCGATGTCTTTGTGGGGTTAAATATATCCGGTTGGGAGTCAAGAATGTTACAATAATAGTTTATTAATTATTCTGTGCGTAATTTGTTCTGCAGTGTGGTGTATAGAAAAGGTGATTTTGGCGTGTTGTTTTCATGGGCCAGTTGAAAAAAAAATTTTTGAAGTAGGGAAGAGCTGTCTAGAAGGTTATTATGTATTAATTTTATAAAGCAGATAGACATCGAATATCTTTCTTATTTTCTCAAGTGATATAAACACATGTAATTTTAAAGATTGGTCATATGTAGTTATGGCGGTAATTTTTTTTTTAATAAAATTGAGCGTTAACAAACCTTCTCTGAATCCTCTCAATTCTGTCGATGTCAACATTGTAACTAGGGCTACATACGGTTGATGCAAAGATATGTGTGGAAAGGCCTAGACTACGATAGATTCAATAGGGATAGCCGGTATACGGAGCTGGAGAGTTAAGTTCATGGGCAGGATGCAATGGAGACGATTCCTTGAGAAGGCCAAGGCCAATGCCATGGTGTGGAGCCACTGATGATGTTGATTTATTTATTTATGATTCAAATATACTTTTAAACGAAATATTTCAATGTTTTTTTTTATTTCCAGATCACCTTGTACTTATGGTTGGAGGGTTATCAGTAAAATAATAAATATTAGTTTTGTGTATTGGAATATTTAATATCAGAAGTCAACACGGTATGGGGTGGAGGAGGTTGGCATTTAACCTTAGCCTCTTTTAGGTCAACCACCAAAACACGACAATACCCCATCATCCGTTTATAAACGCAAACAAAGGTTGGTCATAAAAAAAAACAATTTATAGTCATGCTGTAGATTTTCAAATCAAAGAATTTGATGGTTGATAAATATTTTAACTACTGCTACTAAATTCATTCCTTTGATATTTCATATATTCAGGTGGATGAAACATTTCCAGTATGTAATTGTTTACCAAAATGTATCTTCTTCTTTGGACAGAGTGTCGAGTCGCCTCCAGTCCTCTCTGCCCTCCGCAGCTCGCACCGCCGAATAAAGGTCTTTCCCGGGCATCTCTTTAAAGTAAGGCGCATACCTCAAATGATTCTTTCTGCACTTTAAATTAAATTATCTAGTTGGGGTGTTTCGGCTTTTTTGGATATTTTCAAAAACTTTGGAAATATAGGCAGTTAAACACATACATTTTTCATAAAAAAAAATTTTTCTTGATAAAGAATGTTTGAGAAATTCTGGAATTTTTTTGAAAAAATTAATTTGAAATTTTTTATTTGTCTATAGGTATTTATACCCATTTTCAGCGATTTAGCTTTTACGGTTTTTGAGATATATGAAAGTTTTGTAGGCCTGTAATTATCTTTATTCATTCATACCATCACGGCATATCCCACAATGTGGGGTAACCAGCGAAAGGTGTGCGGGTGTGCAGTAAAAAAGGGAGACAGGCTTAGAATAGTGCTTCCATTCTTTTAAATCATTGTTTTCGAGTGTCCCGTAAGAGCCGGGTAATCGAAAATACAACAGGCAACAATAATTATCTTTATATTCTGAATTTTTGGGCTCTGTAAATTGCGTGAATCAAAAGTTATAAGGGGGGACAGATTTACAGACACACTCATGTTCTACGCCGAATTCTGAGTAAATCCGTATATAGAACATATTAATTTAATTATTCATTTATTTATTTTAATTATTTATTTTATTTCAGAAAACTACAGCTTTGTTAATTATTTCGTTACATTTGGTGCTATTAAAATTATTACAAGCCAATATTGTTTTCTTCAATTTAAATGAATGAATTACAAATATTCAACTATGTAGTATGCTGAACAGTAGGTAAAAGAATAACAATTATAAGAGAAGAAAAAAAATCAATTGATAATAATAAAAAAAGTACAAGACATAATGAAAATAAAAAGGGGAAAAGGAGGGATTATTGGAGTGAAGGATGGAGCTTGTTTGAAGGAATTAGGGAACTGGGTTGAAAAACATCTTTATTTGTTTACGATGAGTTTCTATGAAGTCATGGAAAATGTCAGTGTGTTTAAATTATTGTCACGTTGAATTCTGTAAATAGTCGAGTGATATCTTTAATTAGTATGGTAAATAGGTAGATGAAATAGATTTTTCGAACAGGTGTGCCTGTTAGGTACGTGGAGTGATATATTGTTTAGTAAATCGGGGGAGTCAATAAGGTTGTTGCATTTTTATACAGTAACAGTTGATCGAATGAGGTCCTTCTGTCTTATAATGTGTTTAATTTGAAGAATTCTGTAGACAATTTGTAATTAGTATGTTCTATGAATAGTCGTCGCTCTAAATATTTAAAAAAAGTTTTCTGGATGTGTTCAATACGATTTCTATGGATTTTATAATGCGGGTTCCAAATTGGTGTACAAAATTCTAGATGAGGGCGTATATATGAAAGGTAAAGTGTTATTAAAGTGTTCATGTTGTTGAATTGTTTTCCGGTGCGGATGATAAAACCCAGCATCCGGTAGGCTTTGGAGGTTATTGATTCAATATGTTTATCAAACATCAATTTAGAATTCAACTTTACTCCTAAATCCCTTATGCTATCGACTTTTTTTAATGCAGAACCATTAATTGAATAATCATATGATATAAGCGTTTTCTTGCGGGAAAAACTTAAAAGGGCGCACTTGGACACGTTGATGTCAAGTTTATTATCACAACAAAATGTACTTAGCCTATTGATACCATTTCGCAAATCAAGACAGTCGTTTATGTTGTTAACAGTTGTGTAAATTTTCAAATCGTCAGTGAACCCTGAAAAATATGAGGATTGGAAGCAAAATTGAATATCATATATATAAATATTGAAAAGAATAGGTCCTAGATGTGAACCCTGGGGTACACCCGACGGGATATAGGTGACTTACATGGTGATTTACAGTACGAGTCAAACCATCGGAGAAGGTCACCGTGAATGCCTACACTATAGAGCTTATGAATGAGTATATTGTGGTCGACCCGATCAAACGCCATTGAAAAATCTATATAAATAGTATCGACTTGTAAGTGGTTGTTCATTTTATGTGAGACATATTCCGTGAAATCAAGTAGATTTGAAAGAACTGAGCGTTTTTTTTTAAATCCATGTTGGTGATTACTAATGTATGGAGAAATCGTTGGGTAGATTTGATCAAGTACAATTTTTTCAAATATTTTACTAAATACAGATAATATAGATATGGGGCGATAATTTTCGATGTCATTTTTTGATTTTGATTTATGAATGGGTGTTATTAGGGCTTCTTTGAATACTGTTGGAAATTTGCCATCCTTCATTGATTTATTGAAAATAATAGAGGATGGTATACTTAATTGGTCATCACATTGAAATACAAAATATGGACTAATATCGTCACTTCCGGATCCTTTGTTATTGTCAATTTGTTTCAGGTATTTATTTGCTTCAGTCTGAGTGATAAGAATATGTTCAATGTTATTAACAAACAACTGAGGACAAAGATTATTGTGTGAGTGGAGATTGCTGTGAGTTTTTGATGAGTCTATGAAAACTGATTTAAAGAAGTCGGAGAAAAGTGAACAGATTTCCTCATTTCCATGGCATGTGATATTACGATAATACATATTTTGTGGAATATTGTGCGATTTTGTTTTATGTTTAATATATGTGAAAAAGTTACATATGCTGCGAAGCCTCTAAGTTGGTGTATTTTGACATCAAAGTTGGAAAACTCTGCATATAAATCTCGCGTATCTTGGCTTAATACTTTGTCGATATGTTAAGAGAACGAAGTTCTCTTGAATAAATCGACAGTTGGGCAATCGACAGTTGGAATTTGTGGAAAAAATCTCTGTTATTTGTTAATTTTAAAAATAATTTTCACAACAATTTCAGAATATTTATATTTAAAATGTTTATAATATAATCTAGATGTATCGTTTGAACTCAAATATGCATCGAGTAATTGTAAAAGCGTCATTTTTATTTGAAAGAGCAAATAAATTATTACAGATTGTATTGCGTAGGTATGCGAGGTTGAGAGATCAAAGCAAAATGCGGAATCCAATGGTATGTATCCCATTGAATAAACACAAAAAGCAATAGGCAGAGCGCATTCATCATTCGAGAGCTCAACAAATCCTCTTCTGATTGTTTATTGTATATACATACCTCAAAACCTTTGTTTCACTAGGACTATCGTCATAGATGATATGTATATTTGAAAATTGCAATCGATAAACCATCTGGGTACACGATAGCCATCGAAATTTTGATGTCAAAATATTGACATAGTAGTACATTTCATGTCCTCTTTAAATTTTGATTCTTCTTCTTTTATGTATTTTACCTTTGGATCTATTTAAGGAGATCTGCTCTTCCTGTAAAATGGACTCCCAGCCCTCCGTTTTTAAGGCGGTCTACCGCGAGGTCGGGTCCGTTTGTGAAGTATGTCCTTACTGTTACTGAAATATTTTAAAAAAATGAAAAAAAAAAGTTTTTCAGAAATCTTCCCGAGTGTGTGCTAAACAAATGACCAAGTTTCATTGTAATCAGATGGATGGTATAAGAGCGCAAAGAAGACTTATAAAGATACAAATGATACTAAAATCAGCAATTTCGGTTCATTTACAATCTAAAATATATGATCATGTTTCGACTTGTAGAAATATACTTCGTTGGCCAAAGATACGAGATCGTAGTAACATTTACACACTTTCATTACTTTATAAGATTATTTATAATCCCTATTCACCACAAGATTTAAAAATAACATCGTTTTCTTCTCAAATCACGGCCTATCCCTTCGATCTGCTTAACATACGACATTAGCTATCCCCATTCACAATACAGAAGTTTTCAGCTCTTATTTTCAAGTACAATCAGCTAAACCTTGGAATGGCCTAAGTGATGAAGTAAGTTACGTCATCTCAATCCATTCAAATATTTCAAGGTAAACTAACCTTACCTTACCTTATTTTTCCTCATTGTTATGTGAAGTGTTATTTTTATCATTCTTTTTTTAACTCTCTTTCCTTTTTTTTCGCTTTGTATTTTTTTTTACTCCTCTATTTTATTTTTTTATCAATTTATTTCTCATTAAATACTAAGTATTGTACCAATTTAACTTCAGAGACTTCACGTTGCTTGGGTTGGTTGGACGAAATTGCCTTAAGGTAATAAACCCGCCTTTGTACACCTGTACATAAATTAAATAAATAAATTAATAAGTTTAGTTTGTCGATCGACAATTCTTGATAGAACTCCATTGTACGTTGATATGTTATAAAAAATATAGAAATACTTGGTAATTGTTCTTATTTATTCTGACGATGTGCTTTGCACGAAACGCGTCAATAATCAAATAAACACAATAGAACAATTACCAAGTATTTTTATATTTTTTATAACATATCAACAAATAAATTAATAAATTTTCACCTATAGAAATGGGCGAAATTCAGCATATTCTGAGAGATGAAAGTATGCCATACTTCAGCTCGTCATGAAGGGGAAGATTGAGGGTCGTAGAGGGGTCGGAAGAAGGCAGCTTACCTGGCTGCGAAACATCCGTGAACGGACCGGTATAAGAACTGTAGAGGAGCTGTTTCGCACTGCACAGGACAGGGAGGCTTTTTCTATGGTGGTCGTCAAAGTCGGAGAGACCTCAGAGACCGTCAGAGAGAAAGTAAAGTAACTAAGACCTGATATGACACAAGAAGAAGAAGATAGAAAGGAGATGCACATTGGTAAACGCAACCACTTCCAGGTTACAGTATTATCTTTTTCATACCTAAATACAATAAGTAAGAAGATACCAAAACCCAACCATTAAAAATGTATTGTTTTTTGACGTTGCTATCTCTTAGACTATGGGAAATACCATAAAAATAAAAACCTACCTAAGCAAAAGTCTTCAAGAACGGTCTCGTAGAAAGGACGAAGCAAAAAAAGTATTAGCATTACAAATGCTCCACCATTGTATAGAGCTGAAGAGTTTAGAGTTAATTAATTTACGAATGTATACAGTCATTGAAAAATAATTTTGCAGTCAGCGAATTCCCCGTTCGTTCCGCCGCCACTGTATATATTCAAAATCCGCCTCATCCATCTCTGTCGAAGCAAAAATTGGATTTGCTGATGTGTGTATTTAGGCGGCATTCAATTAGCGACGATCTCGCCCAGCCAGGTGGGTATGTCCACGGAATATTGGATGGTTTTCAGACTGATTGAAAATTACTTCAGAGCTGATATGATGAAAAAAATCTTAGATAATGCTAAGCAAATCCGTTTCTTTACATATGTCGTATATGTCGATAACAAATTGTCGTTATTTTATAAATCCATCAAGTTTAAAAAATAAAATACATAATTAAAGATATGCGATATGGAAAAACTCTACGAGGTCGTGATGGCAACGTTGAAATGAGAAAAAAAAACGTGTAGAAAGAGGACATCGTTCGGTGGAGTAGATCCAGAAGAAGACATTGGAGGGACCACTTAGCCAGAATGGACATCGATAGACTTGCGTATATTGCAGCAAATAAAATCGCTTCTGGTCGCCGTCTACCCGGAAGATAAAGGATATTTGGACTTCGTCATCTCGGGAAATATAGTTTTTGAATTACAGACCAACAGTCCTGCTAAACGAAGAAGAAGAAAGATACGAGAAAAAGTTAGCATGATCATTTACATACATACCTAAATGAGATTTTGAAAGATGGGAATATACAAAGTCAAAATAAAATGAGAGCGTGTATGACGCTATGCACGGATGTAAATGAGGCAAAACGTGTGTTTCAAGATAGAAGAGTCTAGCTTACGGTTCTCTCTGTCTACTCCGAATATAGAAACATCATATGATATGTAAGTGTAGTAATGCTATACACCACAATGAAAACGTCATTTTCGGATAGTCTCGCATCTCATTCGTATTAACGAAGATGGCCGAAGGACATCAGTTCCTGAATCGAATATGCAGCGCGGTTCGGCATAGTGGTGCAAAGTTCGATATTTTTTTAAGATCCTGTCTTTTCAAATCGATTCATGAAATTCATGCGGATCATCAATTCGCTCTTCGATTCAATATGATTCAAATATGGCTATCCTTATCTATCGTACATAACATGTACGTAATATGACAGAGAAAACAAAACTGATTCAAAATATGATACACAAATGTAGGCGTTAAAATGTTTGCATTTCAATGTACTTAATGGTCAATATTGCTTAAATATTTTATGAACCATAATGAATTAGTCGTGAATCGATGATTGCCATCAATCTTTAACTCAAAAGAATTATGAGATAACAGATCGCCTTCAAAATAGTATATACAATTATAGACGTTACGTATTTGTTTTTCAAAGTGTGTTGCGGTCAAAATTGCTTAACATATTCAAGAACCGCAATGAATTAGATTTCATGAACCATAATGAATTAGCTGTGAATCGAAGATTGCCATGAGTCGGTCTGTGTATCGCATTCCAACTATATACTTTACGTGGATTAGAGCAAGAGAACACATGATCCGGAATCGATGAGTCGGTCTGTGTATCGCATTCTAACGATATATTTTATATGAGATAGAAAGTGTGAGAGTGATGTCAGGTTCATGAATGGAACGTTGTGGCAACGTGAACCGTGAGTCACCGATTCAATTTAATGATCCGGTCAAATAATACGGATCACTCATTTTTCCCCGTCGCTAGTTCGGCATTCGCATATCAACCGACGAGGCGACAGCAGTGTTATCTCTTTAACAATTATCGTAAAATTAATATCGAACCAAGCATCGCGAATATCTGTAAATTTATCAAGTATAATATTGTGACTTATTTAAACTGAAAATATATGTAAATTACCTACGTAAGTCCTCTTTTATTATGAAACCTTTCATCACTCAATTACTTTTTCTATTTCTACTAATTAACTGATTATCAAATTGCAATATCTTATATAGTGATGAATATTTGTTATTGGGAAGTAATTTGAACACGCACTTAAAATCGCAACTTTCTGTTACATTATATTCTTAATCAAATAACAACCCCAATAGTTAAATCAATAGTTAAATAGTTAAATAATAGTTAATAGTTAAAGAAGAAATCTTGATTTTGTATTTTATTTGATTTGTGACTCAAGTCAAATAATATTGTTACTGAGTATATACGTTGAGAAGACCACAGAGCAAATTTTAATGTCAAACTGCTACATAACATAAATGACAACAACGGGTGTGCATATTATGGTAGAAATAATATTAGAATAATAACATATCAAAATTTACTGTATCAGTTTATACTTTTGTGTTTAAGATATTGGTAACTATGTAATATTGTAATTTACTGTGTTGTGATGTCTGGTGTCCGCTCTATGTAACTATGTATAACCAAAATGTCAAATATTTGGCTTGGTAAAATTGTAAACTGCTAGCCCTAGAACAGGGTTACCTAGTTGGGCAGCAGTAATCTTCATAATAGTCTTTGTGATAAAGGTGTGAAAAATAAATAAATAAATAAATAAATAAATAGTATCCATAGCTATATATGTATTGTATGTAAATCGATAAATTCTTTAAACTCGAAAAGCGAACCGTGTGAATTGATTCCACAAAAAGACAAATCGATTCGTTTAATTCAATCAAAAATACTGTCCCGTTCTAATGACTTAATCCGGAATCAAAAACAGTAAGTACTTAGTTTAATTAATTTGAACGATTAATTCATTAGTTGATTGTAACTTCTGCTGCTCTTCGGCCGTCAACTCCACAGAAATAATAATTTTGAAGAGTGAAATATATCGTTCACATTTTAAAAAGTTTCGATCGATTTGTTGAAATTTTACTTTTCAGATTAATTTGATTTCAATATTTGAACGTAGGCTCACATCATGATTTATCTTATGTTTATATTTTGGCCTATGACATGCAAATCGAGGTCACCTATTCCGTCAATACTGTGCTCGGTATCCCCTCAAAGCCTCGAGGAAGAGGCGACATGGTGGGCGCGGTATTGAGTGGGAGCTGGCAGCACTAGGTATACCACAGGTAGCGTTGCCAGGTGACCCGATTTGCGCGGGACGTCCCGATTTCCAGGGGTCCGTGGACACGTCCTGATTTACACATGATCGGGAAGCCAAATGTCCCGATTTTGGGTGATTCAGACTCCGGCCACAAAATACAAAAGCAGAGATACAGAATACAAATAAAGATCAACTTCAAAATGTAATGTAGTGAATTTTATAAGTGCGCAATAAAAAATAAAGCACTTCTATGAGCACTTCTTAAATACAGTGAAATCTGACGAAAAATATATATTAAAAAAAATTGTTATTATTTTAAAGTAAAGCAAAATTATATAAAAAAATGTAGATTTTAAAAACTGTTAACTAATATTTTAAACGGTGCCACTATTTTTACGTTAAATTATCTAAATTAAGCTAAGAGAATATGAAAATGTCCTATTAAGAAGTACATAAACATCCTCATATATTCCCTAAATTATGCAAAAAGAGAATGAATATGTCCTTGTAATATGAACATAAACAACCTCATACATTTACTAAATTAAGCACAAAAGAGAACGAAAATGTCCTGTAAACAAGTACATAAAAATCCTAATATATTCCCTAAATTAAGCAAATAGAGAATGAATTTGTCCCTGTTATAAGATCATTTACATCCTCATATATTCCCAAAATGAAGAAAATAAGAGATTGAATATATCATTGTAGCAAGTACATTAACGTCCATTTAAATTCCCTAAATTAAGCAAAAAAGAGAATGATTATCTCCTTCAAACAAGTACATAAACAGCCTTATACATTACTGAAATTAAACAAAAAGATAATGAGTTTGTCCATGAAATAAATATATAAACATTCTCTTTTATTCCCTACATTAAGCTAAGAAGTGAATGAATTTGTCCTTGTAACAAGTACATAAACATCCTCGAATATTACTAAAGTAAGAAAAAAAGAAAACGAATATGTCCTTCTTACGAGTACATAAACATCCTCATACATTCACTAAATAAAGCAAAAAATTAAATGATAATGTGCTTCTTACGACTACATAAAAATCCCTATATATTCCCTAAACTTAGCAAAAAAGATAGAAAAAAAGGCCTTTTAACAAGTACATAAACATCCTCATATATTCCCTAAATTATGCAAAAAGAGAATGAATATGCCCTTATAATAAGTACATTAACAACCACATTCATTTTCTAAAAAAAGCCAAAAAGAGAACGAAAATGTCCTTTTAACAAGAACATAAACGTCCTCATATATTCCCTCAACCAGGCAAAAAAGGGAATGAATTTGTCCTTATCACAAGAACATAAAGGACAGATATTTTACCTAAAATAAAGAAGAAAAAATAGAATGAATATGTCCTTGTAACAAGTACATTAACATCCTCATACGTTCCCCAAATAAAGCATAAAAGTAAATGAACATGTCCCTAAATTAAGCTTAGAAGAGAATGTATTTGTACTTCTAACAATTACATAAACATCCTCAAATATTATCTAAATTAAGAAAAAAAGAAAACGAATATATCCTTGTAACAAGTACATAAACATCCCTCAATAAATCAAAAAAGATAATGAATATGTCCTTGTTACAAGTATGTAAACATTATCATACATTCCCTAGATAAAGCATAAAAGGAAATGAAAATATCCTTCTAACGAGTACATAAACATCCTCATACATTCCCTAAATTAAGAAAAAAAGACAATGACAATGTCCTTGTAACAAGTACATTAACATTCATTTACATTCCCTAAATTAAGCAAAAAAGAGAATGATTATATCCTTCTAACAAGTACATAAACAGCCTTATACATTATCGAAATTAAACAAAAAAGATTTTCTTTAATTCCTTAAATTAAGCTAAGAAGTGAATGAATTTGTCCTTGTAACAAGTATATAAACATCCTCAAATATTATCTTAATTAAGAAAAAAAGAAAACGAATATGTCCTTGTAACAAGTACATAAACATACCTCAATAACGCAAAAAAGATAAAGAATATGTCCTTCTTACGAGTACATAAACATCCTCATACATTCCCATAAATAAAGCATAAAAGTAAAAGAAAATGTGCTTCTTACGAGTACATAAACATCCATATATATTCCCTAAATTAAGCAAAAAAAGAAGAAATATATCCTTGTTACCAGAACATTAACAACCTCATACATTTTCTAAATTAAGCAAAAAAAGATACTAAAAATGTCCTTTTAACAAGTACATACACATCCTCATATATTCCCTTAATTATGCAAAAAGAGAATGAATATGCCCTTGTAATAAGTAATAGGTCTATGTAATAAATATATAAACATTCTCTAACATTCCCTAAATTAAGCTTAGAAGAGAATGTATTTGTACTTCTAACAAGTACATAAACATCCTCAAATATTATCTAAATTAAGAAAAAAGAAAACGAATATGTCTTGTAACAAGTACATAAACATCCCTCAATAAATCAAAAAAGATAATGAATATGTCCTTGTTACAAGTATGTAAACATCATCATACATTCCTTAAATAAAGCATAAAAGGAAATGAAAATATCCTTCTAACGAGTACATAAACATCCTCATACATTCCCTAAATTAAGAAAAAAAAACACAATGACCTTGTAACAAGTACATTAACATTCATTTACATTCCCTAAATTAAGCAAAAAAGGAAATGATTATATCCTTCTAACAAGTACATAAACAGCCTTATACATTACCGAAATTAAACAAAAAAGATAATGAGTATGTCCATGTTATAAATATAAACATTCCCTATATTAAGCTAAGAGGAGAATGAATTTGTCCTTGTATTAAGTACATAAACATCCTCAAATAAAATGTTAATCAAGAAAAAAGAAAACGAATATGTCCTTGTACCATGTACATAAACATGCCTCAAGAAAGCAAAAAAGAGAATGAATATGTCCTTGTTACAAGTACATAAACATCCTCATACATTCCCCAAATAAAGCAAAATAGTGAATGTTTACGTCCTCTTAACAAGTTTCAATTACCAATGTTCTGATTATGGGCTCGGAGCTCTCGAGAATGTGTGATTGACATATCGTGCTGTTTTGTGTTTGATTGCTGTCATTGCTATGTTTTGTCCATTTTGCTTTTAAACATTTGATTCACTAGTACCACAGGATAAACAAATAAATAGGTCTTATGAGAAAATATCATCAATTCATTCAATTACCAGAGTTGTGAGTATAGGACTCGTGAGAAAAAATGTAATATATTGATGTTGCGCCTGGTATTAGGCAAAGTGTATAACAAGTTACGAGATCATACGAAGTATGATTCGGGAATATTCGGGATTGAATATAAAGGTAGGTCGGGGTTTTGTTAAAGGCTTTTTGCGGTTTGGATGTATAAACGATAGTGCTCTCACGTTGTGGTTCTTTGATATTAATTGTACTTCTCTCTGTTAAAATAATTACTGTAAATTGTAATAAAATGTGTTAGTGAAAACGCGTGTATTAATTTATTATAAACTGAGTATTTAAAGTTAGCAGTCACCACAAAAAATCATCAAATTTTTCAATTGCCAAAGTTCTGATTACAGGTCTCATGAAAAAAAATCATCAAACTATTCAACTACCAAAATGTTCAAATGCGTCTACAACCTGTATTACACGTACTATCGTATGATATAGGCGAAATGATTGGAATATAATTTTACTACATACACACATACTGTCACGTTATGTCCGGGGTAGGCAGAGAGAACTGAACGCCACTTACTTCTATCCTGACTCATTCATTTCGAAGTCAGTTTTTTTTATATGCAAGATTATTAACAACAATACTTGATAAATAAAGAATAATATATACGTCGATGCCTATTAAAACGACGTGGCGAAATGTTTCATCATGGGATAAAAGCAACATTTTTAAAGGAAATTTAATAAAAAAACTTTCAAATTATTGTATAATAACATAAAACTCAACTTTTAAAAAAAGACTAAAGCTGTGATACCTCTCTAATAACTCTTAATTGACACTCTTTCCCTATTCTCTCTCACATACCACAACCTCTATCTCCCTACTTTCTTTGTTGTTGTGATTTTACATTTAATAATGTTACGTGTTTATCTTTCTGTTTGTTTTTTAGTTACAAAATTTAATCAATCTACCACTACGCTATTTATATGGTTGGTTGGAAGAAATTATCTTATAGCAATAAACCCGCCATTGTACACATTATTACAGATGAAGTAAAATAAAAATAAATTAGTTTTTTTGCTTTTAATACATAAATAACCTTGAATATTTTGTAGTACATGTGCAAGGACTGTTGCTTTCATTGTTTACAAAACAATTTCTGAAAAGATGGCGTAACAAATTTTATTTTCATCATTAATTAAATATAGAATCGAAATAAAATGTATAATCACAGCAACCTGAAATTACTTTTATAAAGTTATGCACACCCGCACATATTGTCGCTGTTTACCAGACATTGAAGGATTTATTTATTAAAAGAAACACCAACAAAACATTAGGATTACGCATAATAACAGCGGAGACTTCTGATTGGCTGTTAAATTATTATTATATTAAATGTACCTATATCATAATTTATTAAATGAGACAAATATAGTCTTCACAGTCTAGTAAATTGTAAAAACATTCTTCAGAAAAACAATTATTAAGAAACAATCCACTATGTATATAACACTAAGTCTGTGTGTCTTTGTGTGTGTGTGTGTCTTCGTCCCCCCCTTTTAACTTTTGATAGCTACTCCCAATAAAAGGTGGTAACTTAGATGTCTAGATACTTGAGATGTCATCCAGAACCAGTTGTTTAGTGACTGCTAAACAGTGCAGTACCAGAAGCAGTCCTGGGTGAGCACCAAAGATATCTATATGTTACAAAAATCCACGATGTTGTGAGTTTTTTGTAGTTTTGTGACGTTGTATTTTTTGACAGCAGTTATAGTGAAGTTTATAGATTGACATGAATGTTAATTTTCTCTATTAGATTGGTACGGTGTGATATGTCGTTATGGTATGAATTAATATATGAACATAATTTGTATTCAATCGATAAAGCCTATTAGAGATAAAAAAGAGTCTATTTATAATATTGAGTGTGTTTATTCACACTTTTAATTCACTTTCGACAGTCCATTAGAAGAGGCCTTTGCTCCAATACTGACATTGACGAAGTTTCTATTAATTAGCTGTCGAATCTCAAACAGAGAGGCGTTCACTTGGCCCGTCTCGTGCTGAAATAAAAATAATATATTCGTACTTGTCCAATTTTTCAACCTCACCTCGGCAAAATTTATCTTCTCCGAAAGGTTATAGTTGAAAGCTTTGAACGAAAATCAATTATTCAAACGGGCAGAGCTGAAATTTCTAGGTCTTAGCTATTAGATTTCGTCAATAGCTTACTAAACGTGCATCTAGATTATCACGGCTAAAATAGTTAAGATCGTTACTAAAAAATCTTACTTATAAACGTATACTAAGATATGACTAACTAGTCCACCGAATTGTTTACGAACACCCTCATTTATTCCTGATATTCTCGATGTTACTGTATGGTGTGTAAACATGGACACTTAGGGATTCAGAGGGAAAGAGGATCGATGCTTTCGAAATGTGGTACTGGAGGCGTATGTTGCGCATCCCATGGACAGCCAGAAGAACAAATGTGTCAAATCTAGACGAGCTGAACGACGATATGTTACAGACGTATCCTTCAATTCTTTGGAAACATTGCCAGAAGGGAACCAGACTGCCTTGAGAAGCTTGTGATGGGCAGCGTGGAAGGACGAAAATCTCGTGGTCGCTCACCGACCAGATGGAGCGATTTGGTTGAGTCCACAATAGGATCTTCGGTGACTGACTGGTGCTCTGCGTTCAGCCCAAAACAGATTGGCATGGAGGCGGGCCATTCGTGTGGCGACGGACTACAGCTGCTATCCTCAGTCATGAAGAAAAAGACGAATAATCACCCAAGGGGAATGAAGAGTACTAAATGAGTGGGGAGTTATGATTTCGCAATTTTTAAGGCTATTTTATTATTGTAGATTATCAAGTAGTATCATGCTGAGATTGTATTCTGAACGTTTAATCACAATGTATATGTATGACATGTGCTGTATGCTGCGTGGTATGTACGGCGTTTTTATTTTACTTTATCAATTATAGACTAAACTACTCGATTATTTTCAAATTTTGCAAATATGTATATCTAATACCAGCTTAGACCACATTAGATTTTGAAGGATATCTGAATAGTGCAGTCAAATAGCAGAGATGCCCTTTATATAGTAGTTAGAGTTCTACCTACTATATAAAGGGCATCTCTGTCACAAAATTAAAAGTTTATTCAATGAAAATATCTAAAATAATGTTTATGCTAGTCATGGTCGGGTATCTGAATCCGAATATACATTTTTAATAAAGGTCAGACTGTCTACTTGGTCACATGTTATTTATTTCAGACCCAGACAATGTCTGGTCACTGAAGTAGTTTAGATATTTTGGGACTATCAAATGAATATGGTTTAATATAATCAATATTTTCATCTTTCTCTCCAGATATAAGCCAAATTTAATTCGTTAAATAATGTAGTGTCATGATTTCACAAATTTCAACCATATTTTTACGTCAATTTCACATACAGTGTCATGAAAATTAAATGAGTACGAAGAGTTGTTCTGAAAAATAAATATAATTGCCAACGATTGGATAAAGAGATATAACTAACATTAGGTACTAAATTGGATAATTTAAATAGAGACATTTTCGTAATAATTTACATAGCGACGTTTTCGTGATATTTCACTAGCCACGTTTTCGTGATAATTTACATAGTGATGTTTTTTTGATAATTTTTTGCATTAATTTGGCTCATTGCATTAATTTGGCTCCTGTAAGATTTGCAAAAAAGAGCGGTTTTTTTATATTTTTCTGATTGTAGATAAATTTTCAGTCTGTCTGAGGGTGTGTGAGAGCTTTTTCCTTGCATTTGGTCTAGCCACAGCAAATACGATCGCCTTAATTAGAAGTGTACCTATACTTACTTCCGATGGCCATACAACTCCGGTAGAGCTTTAGCCTCCTGAACAATAGCTTTCCAAGCCTTCCTTTCAGCTGCAGTGGACTCCCAGTCATCACAAGCATTCAGCACGTTCAGATCTCGGGTAACATTGTCCATCAATCTCGGCCTTGGTCTTTCCAGGGGTCTCTTGCCCACAGGGTTATTTTGCAGAATACATTTTCTATTTAATTCAGCAAATTTTCCAACCATGGAGAAAGATGCAGAACGAAAAGATGACAAAACTCAAAGCTTATAAAATGATGGGATTTCTGATGAAAGTTTGCAAATTTACTCAAGTGAAATCATACAACATATATGTATACTTACTACATACATATATTACACAAATGTTATAAGTCAATTCGAACATAATACGTCAGTCATCTGGAATCCACAATATGATATTCATATCAACAGCACTTATAGAAAAAATTCAACACATATTTTTGAGGTAATAAGAAAATACTTAAAAATGCAGGTAAATTTATAACTGTAGGTGAAGTGCACTGTGTCGTCTCTCGAAGTAAACTCGCTATACTGCAGGTCTATACTGTTTGTAGGTAGTTTATCATTTTGCAACATTTCTTCTCGGCTAGGCGGGCAGGTATACATACATTGTCTTTTATAGGAATATGGATAAGGAGAGGATTCAAATGGATATCCCTAGCAGTAGCAAACACATAGGACGTCTCTTCGTGGAATATTTGGAACAGGTGTGCAACGACATGGAGTTTACCTCCTACACATAATCAAAGAGAGTGGAGTGGAGGCACCGCTTTGCTGCCAGCCAATCCCCAATATCGAAACTAAAGAAAAAGAAGCACATTCAGATAGATCGAAAGAGTTGACAAAGCAGATCATTATACGCGCAGAGCGAAAAACGCTCCCAACCGTCATCGCGTCGTGACTTCATCATGCAAAGTGGAAAATTAACGATGGGGGGACGGTTCAATTATTCATCGGAGGGACCAGAGGTCGTCGGCGGCGGTTTCCATTAGACGGGACGAAACGAAATGAAAAGAGTGACTCATATTCTCTCTTTCGACCACCGCGGGAAGCGTTCAACATTAAATTTTCATATCCAACCCACCGTCGAAAAATACTGATCCCTCAAACGGGTTAGACCACATTTTTTCCCCTTCCTGCAGTACCAGATTGTTATTTATTTTGTATGGATCACTGTTTCCGTGGTACAAACACAAATCCCGAGGCAAAAAGGGGTTTAGTAACATAAGTATCCTGTTATTTTTGGCTCGCGCAATACGCGGTAGGCATCTACGTGCGCTAATTCGTAATACAAATACAAACTCACAATAAGTTGAAAGATTTTTTATTTATTTATTGATTTTTTACACACCTACGTGGCTCAGTTGGCTATTCGCTGGAGATAGAGTGTTTAATATTTTAGAATATATTTATTTATTTATTTATTATTAATACACAAAACAAATATAAACTGACTTATAACTTCCCACTAGGCAAAAGCCTGTTCTGGTACTGTAATTTTACACAGTTGAGTATCCTTATTCAACTTGTGGCAGCGCCTGCTGGACTGCAACATGTACGGCCCGGGATTCTCGAATGCTCCCGAAGATTGACGAGGATCAACGAACCGTCGTTGATACGAGCTAATCGACAGATTGTATTCATGTGTTGATTGCTGAATAGATTTGAGTCGCGTTTAATTTTTATCCATTAGTTCCGACCCACGACATCGAAAATTTATTTAGTTATTTTTAATATTGTATTTACATTTGTTACGAATAAACCAGTGTTGATCATGTAAGTAGTTCTTTGATTGAATAATGTATATTAATTATGTAAAATAATTAATTGTCAGAGGGTAAGATTAGATTTTATGCGCGTGTTCAAATGATTAACTACTTAAGCATCTACCTTCAAATATGATTTTGCAAAGTCAGTCAGTTCATAATATGATATTTAAATAACAGTGACGAAAGCATCAACACTAGAGTCAGGGGCCAGCAAGCACAAGTGATTAATTTTACATCAAGGTGGGGGTCCATCAAGGGTCAGCACTTAGTCCATTGATTTTTAATATGACAATGAACTAGATAACAAGAAAATTACAACACCCCGTGCCATGGTGGTTATTGTATGCTGATTTAAAAAGAACCAACAGAGTTGGGGATTTCTGGAAGGAGAAGATGCATGGTGTGACTCTGGAGAGGAACAGGATGACGCCCATATACTAATATGCCCACAAATCAAGACGACATGCAGCACAGACGACAGTGAACGACAAGGCGATATCTTTTGCCGCCTATTGGAGTGGCAAGGTCTAAGGTCCGGACCCGTAAAGTAAGTATGTATGTTGATGAAGTTGTGCTCATAGATAAGAAAGCTTTGGAGCTACAGAATATTATCTTCAGCACGTGGGTGAAAGAATTAGAAAGTCATGAAGCAAGTCGTACAAAGATAGAATACATGGAGTGTGATTTTGGATGGAATGAAGAAATAGGTTTGTGGGACAGAGTAGGTATTAAGCTGTACAATAAACTGGCACCTCACATACGGTCTTTGAAAGAGTTTTGAGAGAGAGACGAAGAAGTATCTCGTCGATAAATCACTTTATACAACTGACGAAATGCTAAATGAAAGAGATTTTAATAAGCATGGAGTTTTTTATACCTAATACATTGTTTTGTTTATAATCAATTCGAGTCCTCTGCTTGGGAGCCTATGGAGGATAAACCAGTACTAAATTGGTTGCGATATACTTATTGATAACACAAAGCTACCCAAAATCTCACATTTCAAGTATCTCGGATTCGTGTTGACAAGTACCTAATGCCCAAATGGATGAGGACTTAATCTTCGTACAATCACAGCATTATTGAAATGGTGTTGTCTTTCTGGTATACTCTGTGATTCAAGGATGTCTATTAAAATAAAAAGCAATGTATATTATATGTAAACAGTGTTAAGACCTGCAATTTTATACGGCGCAGAATACTGGACAACATCCAAAATACTTAAGCAACAGTTCGTACAACTGAAATGAAAATGCTGTGCTGAATAGGTGATGTACCTACCACTGATAGATAGTATCCGCAATGAGTATGTCAGAGGGTCATTCAAAGTGGTACCGATTTTTTATTTTTATAAAGGACAGCACACAGTATATGCATACAATTATTAAAAGGAAATAAACAAAAATACAAATAAGACATGTACCTCTTACGTTCTTTACCTAATATCAAAAGATTACAATAAAAAAGTGTGAGTTACTGCGGGTGCGCACATAAGAGAGAATAACAATATATATGTATGTACATATATGTGAAAGAGAGATATATTAAAAGAATGTGAGTGTGAGGGTAGGTGGGTGTATATACATAATATGTGTGTGTGTGTGTGTGAGAGTGGGTGTGAATGATCGATAAACAAAATAATGACAGATTCAGAAGTTTAGATGAAAAAATATATATATCGCTGAGGGTGGTTGGGAAAATATAATTAATAAGTACTTAGTTGCTTCTTGCTATAATGTCACAATGTTTGATATAATCTTGTTTTTAAATGCCACGTAAATCAAAAAACATGTCGGCCTTTTTAAAAAAATATTTTTTTCATAAGGGTTGAATAAGTTGATCATTATGTAAAACGATAACTGCAAAGCTGAAAGAAAACAGGATGAAATTGTATGGTCACGAGATACCCACAGATGGAGATTATTCGGTAAAGAAAGCGCTCAACATCCCAGCAAGACCTAGGGGTATAGGAAGACCCACAGAAACATGGTGGTCCAGTATTGAGAAGGAGCTGGCTGCTCAAAGTGCTCCCGTTGTGACAACCCAGGGCTGTGTTCAGATACAACGCTCGACGGCGGATGTACCTGAAGTTGCAGATTATGGCGTTTTTCACACCAATCTCACTGAACGCTTTCGAGCGGCGTTTCAATCTAAACGCAGCATTTTAAATGTATAAATGTCATTTATCATACATGTCTCTTTTTAGGTTATATTTTCATCGAAAGACAAATATTGGGCAGTGGAGTAAATTAATAATGATCTCTGACCCTTATTGACAATTTTAGAATGATACTTTTATAAATTAACCTCTTTGTGAATGCGTATTGTCATCATCAATAATGTCAACTGACATAATAGATACCACAGAAACAAATAGAAGTCATCATACCACAGATAAAATATGTAGAAGTCAACAAATACTAAACATTCAGAGCGTTTTTCACCCGACTATTTTACAGAGCGTTTGGTGCGTACTCCCGACGTTCAATCTAAACGCCACAGAGTGTCATTCGAGCGTCTGTTTCCGGTCATTATGAAGGGCTTAGAGCATCACTAAGTGCGCTCAGCGTTCATTATGAACGCAACCCAGAACAGATTACCATGGCGCATACCGTGAGTATGTATGTATGTATGTGCGTATGTGTATGCGTGATGCCGTACAAGAAATATTTCGACGTAGTCGCATTAGACGAGCCGCTCCTCAACGAATGACACGTAAAACTTTTTGTAATGTTTTACAACTGTTTACTTTGGGTTGTCTGTTCACCTTCAAACGGAGGCGGGGAATGCCCCTCGGAGCCGACCGGTTCTTTGTTCTTGGACGTCCAAAGATAAAGTCAAACAAGACGGAACTTGTTGTTCTGGGCGGTAGGGGTTGGGGCACAACACCGCAGGCCGTATGTCGTGGCACGGAGCAAACATGGCCGATAAAAATATAATAAGAAACTTTTACCATGTACATGTCGTATGTTATTGATATTTCTTTCCGAACAAAGACCATTCAAATTTTAACAGTTAAAGTATTTTCAACCCCCTGGACGACTCATTATTAAAATGTACCATGAACGCACAAATTAATTTTAATTTACGTCAAAAAATCCATTTTTAACAACACTCTTCTATTTCAAATGCTCTATGTAAAATGGAATGAATAACTTTTCCAGGTTATCATGTTTGACTTTTTGTATAGCATCACACCTTTTGCTATCTCTTTATAATCGGAATGTTTATATTTTTATTTATTTAAAGTTTGAAAAATCACATTGGAACAAAAACACAAAACCAGTAGTATAAAAGTTAATCAAAACAAAAAACAACGGAAATCAATTAAATAAAAAACGAAACAATTTAAAATATAACAACATTAAAAACAAAGCAATGAAAGTAAAGTAAAATAAAAAACAATGAAAATAAAGTAAATAAAGTAAATTAATAACAAAACAATGTAGAATATATCAAACAGAACAATGCAATGAAATCAAATTAAATGAATAAAAAACAATGGAAATACAGTTAATCAAAAACAACATGATTTTAAATATAACAAAAAAACAAAACAATAAAAAAAAGTAAATCAATGAAAAAAAACAATGAAAATACATTTAATAAAAAAAAAACAATTTGAAATACAACAAAAAAAAAACAAAATTAAAAAAGTACCTATATCAAAACAAAAAAACATAGGTACAACGAAAAAAAGTAAATCATAACAAATAACAATGAAAAAAAAAGGTAATCAAAAACAAAACAATTTATAATACAACAACAAAAGAAACAAAACAATAAAATAAAAAGTAAATCAAAATAGATTGTATTGAAATGAATCCATTACAATAGTTGTAATTGTTTGCCAAATCGATTGTCATCCAATAGTATACATTTTGGTTATTCTGAACATGCTATTGTATTGTCTATGGTTAAAAGCAATTGTTACTATTTTCAAATTATATTGTTATAACTGAACACCCGTTTTATTCACTAAATCTGAATACATTTTGATGTTCACATCTATTCTTAACTAATACAAATCAATAAAAACTCTATAATATTTGGATATGACAAGGTTTTTTAAACAACATAGGTAAGTAGGGATATTTAAAAGTAAAAATGTACGGTTAGTTAGTTTGTTACTTTATGTAGGTGCATATCTACATATCTTCTCTTGTAAGTTAAGGTTATGAATAAATTTTGTTTATACACACAAATCTTTTTTGTATCTGAATCATCAAATATTGAGTATGAATATTCGATAACAATACGTATAAAACATCCAAAATGTAGGCGACACAAAATGTAATGAGTAATGAAATTTAAATTTATGTATTTTTTCATTAAACCGTTGGAAATATTCCGTCAGTTTCCTCTAAATATTCAACTCAAGCCAAAGTTGCATATTTTTGTGGTATTTTAACTGAATATCCAAATATTTAATCGAACAGAACATCAAACTGTAATTTGAACTACATGCTTTGACCACTTATTATGATTTCAATAACATTTCAATAGACCAATCCAATGATGCGCGTTCAGAATAACCACCATTCCATAATGACGAATTGCCGCCATTTTGTATTGTGATAAAGTCAAAAGTCAATCGTTGTTTATCGTTTCAGAATTACCACCAATTGGTACTGTTGTAACTTTATTTTTTCCCCTATTTGATTTTGATCTGTTCTGCTAGAGGAAGGTATTTTTTAATTTTTTTCTGTATGTTTTATTCTATTTTTTTTGTATTTGTAATAGATTTTTCAATTAAATGAGCTATATTTGTAATAGATTTTTCAATTACTTTGTATTTCTCTCAAACAGTGATATATCGGGTCTATTGTGTAGGTTGGTTCTATCTGTTATTACATAATATGTATATTGTATATCTCTATTCCAATAAATTATATGTGTGTTGTTTTCAATAACTGCCAATGGGAAGTATCGGAACCATGGTGGTAGAGAATCTTCTTCTTCTTCCTCTATTTTTTTAGATCTATGATCTGTTTTTACAGGCCCTGGGACGAGGATGTCCAGCTCTCTCTCCATCTCTTTGAAGATCTTCCCGGTGTTCGGCCTCCCTCTGGTATCTCGCGCATTACAATCTTTGGCAGCCTTTCTGGATTCATCCTTTTAACATGATCTCTCCAGTGTCGTCTTCTTTGCCTGCTCCACCTTACAATATCCTCCACATAGCAGGTTCTGCGGATCTCCTCATTGGGGATTCTGTCTCTGAGGGTTCTGTCCAAGATAGGTCATAGAGTTTTCATATCTGTTGTTCTATGGAGAATATATTAAATTATATTTTTTTGCTAAAGTTTATAATTATTTTTATGCTGTCATGTTTTGTGACTCCATGCAGTGTAAATAATTTGATATTTAAATCTGTACATCGGTGAATGTTGCTGTATGATAAGTAGATCCGGTATAGAGTTTAAATTTGAATTTATAATTATATAAATACGTACTCGGTTAACACAGATCCGTTCTCCATTGTAGTAGGTACGTATAAAGATACCAAGCATTTCTACATTGGTTTTAATTACGCGATGTTCACTGTTCCCAAGTATTGTAACGCGAGCCTTTTTGGTAAAAATAATACACCAAAGGATATAATTAAATTTTACGAGAGCAGAAGGAACGAAAGCAACAGTATCGAACGGATTAATTGAAACAAAATTAATATTTCAGAAAAATCTTTTATTTGTTAGATCTTTTGCTTTATACAGCAATTCACCCTATTTAGAGTGCTCATGCCTTGAAATATAAATATGAAAGAAGGTAAGGAGTAGCTTTAGTCGAATATAAATAAGTTCAAAATTAAGTTTCAATTGAATGTTGTGCATATTAAGAAATTTTAAATTATAAGACATAATTTTTTGAATTATTAAGTGATAACTGGTCGGAGATTTGGAGACGTATGAAGAGTTTCGATCAAGGAATAATACAAGGCACCCATATTATGCCGGTTATTACAATTGATAAACATATTGTGGTCCAGAACCTCCTCCTATAGACCACAAACACAGATGGGGCAGCAAAATACATGTATTTTAAACAGGTGAGTAGTCACAGTACACATTCTCGTTAGACAGGGAATGTCTCTTCTGGAAATCCCTCTTCCCTGAAACCAAGGTTTTGAGGGGATCGTGGGCTGGATTCCAGCCTTAGAACGATCTTAGAAAGTTAGGATTTTCAAATGGGAAAGATTCCTACCAGGAGAGGAATTCGATTTTGCTAATAAGTCAGCTGCTTCATTACTTTCGACGCCAAGGTGGCCAGGTATCTGGGCCTGTCAGAAATTTTAAAAAGCATAATAGATGCGATCGAATATATTACGAATTTAAATACGTTCGGTTCGTAGCACGAGTTTGGCCGACGTCGTCCGAGCATACTTCGGCCTATGACGGATTTGGTGTGTGCAAAGCGTGGGGGTGAATGACTAACGATAGGATTTCAAGACTTGCCAAAGGTTATAGGGCCAATATTTTTATAATTTTCATAATTATTATTTATTTATAGGCAGGCAGCCAAGGCTGATGTGCCTATATCCACTGTCCAATTTTATTATTTGGTTGTAACTATTTTGCTGTGTCCAAAAAAAGTTCAGTCTGTTCTTGAAAATATTAACATTTTTAGCATCCAAAACATGTTGGGGCAGTTTATTCCAAGTATTCACCACTCTATTAGAAAGAAAATGCTTTCGAGTATTTTTCGAGATTTGATTTTTATTTATTTATTTGAATCTTCTTGTACATATAATTAGTACACTGGCGGGCTTATTGCCTAATGACAATTTCTTCCAACCGACCAGAGTTAATTTTAAATATACAGAACTATGTGTACTATGGTAATAAGTTAATCACATTACAAAATAAATAAAATTAGCAGAAGAAAAATAAAAAAAAACAATAAAAATAGCATATAAGAACAATTCAGCAATGATAGGAAAACTTAAGGATAAGGAAAGGAGGAGGAGAGGAAGATGTAATCAGGTGTTGTCAGATTAGTATTTTTGCTTTAGCCTTTTCTTGAAGATGTTAAGTAAGATAGACGACGTAATATCAGGACTTAGGCTATTCCATAGCCTAGCCGAATGTACTTCAAATGAAGAGCTAAAAAAATCAGAACCATGAATAGGGATATATAGTAAAGCACGTTCAGCAGATTGAAGTGGACGCCCGTGGCTTGAATTTTTGTTGGTGTATTTTTAAAAACTTTTTTCTTAATTCATCCTCCCTTGCTACAATTAATCTGTTCGACACTGTATACATGACTGAGCCAGTGAAATACAATATAGGAACATTGCTCATTAAAAAACGCCGACATTTATACCCCGAAGTGTTGTTTCAGAGCTTGCCTTATGAACCATTTGTAATAACAACTCACCAAAAGCCAACTTTGGATCCGTTCCTTCTTCTTCTTTTCTTTTGATAGACCTATTGGTCTGTGATACAGAAGCTATGATTAAGTCCAAATGTTCTTCCATCTCTTACGAGGTCTTCCTGGCGGACGATGTCCAGATGGGATCTTATTAGCTGCAGTGTATGCAAGTCTATCATCGTTCGTCTTAGCTGTATGGTCTCTTCAGGATCTTCTTCTAGATCTACACTACTGAACAATGTCTTCTAAGTATATCTAAAAAAAAATACAACAGCAAAGTAAAATTTTAAGATTTACACAAATTTCAACAGTTAGTTTCACCACCACTTCTGAATATACTGCCTTTATACAAGCATGTGTCGTACTTACTTTTTCAGGGTTACGAACAAACCCGTACATCTGTCGCTGATTACCCCACATTGCGGGATATGCTTAAATTGTATGAATATTTCATTTCATTTCACTCATCATGATTCATCATTTGTATGAAAGAAGAAATGTTTGATTATCACTTCTTCTTCTTCTTCTGCTTGTTCTAGTACTGGGTACTGTTTATTCTCGGATTCACTCCTGGGACGCGGATGTCCAGCTGTCCTTCCATCTCTTTGGCGGTCGTCCAGGGGGTCTGCTGGTTGACGGTATCTCGTCTGCCGCTATTTTCACCACTCTCACTGAATCCGCTCTTTCGACGTGATCTCTCCAGTAACGTCTTCTGTTTCTACACCATCGCACGACATCCTTGGCATCGCAGATCCTCCGAATATCGGAGTTTCGTACTCTGTCTCGGATTGTTAAACCTGCGATGGGGCGGAGAGTTTTCATCTCGGTGGTTCGCAAGAGACTCTTTGTTCTCGTGGTGTCGGCTCTGGTTTCGATGCCGTATGTCATTATTGGCCTTACGCAGGTCTTATATATCATCATTTTGCTTTCTTTCAACATGTGTTGGTTTCTCCATACAATAGTTCGCAAACACCCCGCTACAATGGCAGCCTTATTCGTTTGTTCCCTAACTTCTTCGTAAAGGTCACTGCTGCTTGATATTTCAGCGCCCAGGTACTTGAATTGCATAACTTGTTCTATTGTCTCATTGTCGACTACGAGTTTGCAACGTACAGGCAAGTTACCATGCTCTTTATTTTTTCTATGGAGATTTTCATGTTGTATTGTTTTATTTTTATTTTATTTTACAAAGGACAGTAGGTACACAGTACATGCATACAATTATTGAAATTAAATAAATAAAAATACAAAAATAACATGTACCTCTTACGTACTATACCTACATAATATCAAAATAATACAACAAAAAAGTGTGAATTAGTGGGGTGCGCGCATGAGAGAAGAGTATAGTGAGTGAAAGAGATATCTTGAAAGAGTGTGTGTGGGTGTGTATGTGTGTGTGTGTGTGTGAGAGAGGGTGTGCATGAGTGTGTAGACGAACATATATTGACAGATTCATGAGTTGGGAAGAAAAAGAAAATATATTGCTGAGGGTGGTTGGGAAAAATAAAATTAATCAGTACCTAATTGTTATAATGTCACGATGTTAGATATAAGTTTATTTTTGAATGTTATATGTGAATCAAAGTCGGCATTTTTTTCGTCAGAGTTAAATAAGTTTATCATTCTGTTAAACGGAGTGTTTTTGGAAGCATTTGTTTTAAAGATATTGGAGAAGAAAAGTGACGTATGTCATGTCCGGCGAGTAGATGTATTAAATTTGATATTGGTAAGAATTTCATGACATTCTATGTTTCCATTTAGTATACTGTGAAGGAACATAAGGTCTGAAATTGTGCGTCGCGTGGTCAAAGAAGTTAGTATAGTACATAGGTTGGTTAGTATTGTTACAACGGTAGTTTGAATATTTAATGAATTTATTCTGAATTTGATCCAACGAGTGAATGTAAACCTTGTACTGGGGATTCCATATAGTTGATGCGTACTCAAGTTGACCTCTGACAAGAGAGCAACATAATTGTTTTAATGTATTGGGATTTTTAAAGTATTAGCTGATTCTAAATCTAAAGCCTAACATTTTATAAGATTTGTTTACTATAATTTCAATATGTTTGTCGAAGAGAAGTTTTGAATCAAGGTGTACGCCAAGATCTTTGCAGTCTGTTTTCGTCGGTAAAACTACATTGTTCAGTTTATAATTGTATTTTACAACTTTTATCTTCCTAGTGAAGGATATAGAAAAATACTTGGATATATTGAAGGAAAGATAATTTTCATTGCAATAAACGGATAAACGTTCCAAATCCTTCTGTAGATCGGCACAATCAGAGCAATTTGAGATTGTTTTGAAAATTTTCATGTCATCGGCAAATAATAATACTTGACTACTGTAAAACATTTTCCGATGTCATTTATATAAATATTAAAGAGAAGGGGACCTAAATGACATCCCTGGGGGACTCCAGATGTCACGCTAATACATTTAGAAGAATGTCCGTTAACCAAGGTTATTTGGTGTCTATTATCAATATATGATTTAAGCCACCTAAATAGGTAACCATGTATACCTATCAATGACAATTTATGCAAGAGAGTTGGGTGATTTACGCGGTCAAATGCTTTGGCATAGTCAGTTTATATAGCATCTATTTGCAGTCTCTGATCCATTTTATCATGAAGATAACTAGTAAATTAGGCTAAATTAGTGGTGGTAGAACGTTTTCTCATAAAACCGTGTTGATCAGTGGTGATATATGAAGATATTTTACTATAAACCTGATCATACACTATTTTTTCAATCACTTTGCTAATAATTGGGAGTTTGGAGATGGGCCTATAGTTAGTGACATCGTGCTTATCACCGTTTTTCAGTTTGGGATGAACAAGTTGTTGGTGCATTGTTGTATTGTTGATTATCACAATGCCGCATATTAATTGCAAACAAATTCAAATTTTGAAAAGTTGAATTGATTAAGACATCATAATATTATCACTTAAGGTGTTCCAAAGTTTTGCTGATTGTACTTCAAAAGAGGAATTGAGGAATTCAGTAGAATGAATGGGAATCGCTAGTGCGGTACGATCAGCAGATCGCAGAAGCAGACCGTGATTTTACAAGAAAATAACCTTTTTCTTAAGATACTTGATTGATAATATTTTGTATTTTCTTATTAATGTTCAATGTTCATATTGTACTGGATTTCTGTATGTAAAGTTTAAAAAATTATTGCTGGAAAAAAACGAGTGAGTTGTGGCCAACGCTATACGATTTACGACCAAGGTGCTCCACAAACAATTAAAATATTGTATAGAAAATTTTTGAGTATTTTTAGTTTTTTCTTTTAAATTTTACTTGTTTATGTTTTTATTTTGTTGTTTTGTTTATTTTTTTATATGATTTTAGTTATGTACATGTTTTTTTTTTCTTGTGTAACATTTTTTTGTAAATGCTCACATAAGCGTAGAACTTAATAAATACATAAATATCCCTTTGGGGCAGTGAGGAGTAAAAATATGTTTAATGTTACTGGACAAACTCAGCGCAAGAAATATTTCCATCTACGCACAAGCTTTATAGTACAATGAATGACGTATACAGTCGACAAAGCAAGAATCTGTTTTGATTTAACGCATGACTGCTTATAAAAACGGCCGCTAGGGGCAAACCCAGCGGGCAATGTTTAGCAGAGCTTCAATTGAAAACCCCACCTTCAACTTCCCATATCCATCTAAATATTATTTTGATAATAAATAACGAATGGATAGTGGTCAACGCAAAACTCTCTGGAATATTAATTAATAATTTGCTGAAAAACAATATGTGCTGGACATTGTTGCTCGAACCAGGCGCATAAGCTTTGGAGGTATACTCATCTCCAACATTGCTTCGTACAATTTTCCTCATTTTTTACGAAACAAATATACCTAGTCCAATTTATTAAAATTCAGCGCCTACGTTGACTTGGTCATGATTGCCGGATGGATGATGACCTCATTTCCTAAAAAGGTATTAGACACCTGTCCCGAAGGCAGAAGAAGTAGAGGCAGACCTAGGTTGAGTTGGCTGGACGACGTGCTGTGCGATATAAGAGTAATAAACCTGATAAATTGGAGAAGACTGGCGGTCGATAGGAAGGGATGGAGACGATTTCTGGAGGAGGCCAGAGTCCGTAGCGGACTGTAGTGCAAGTGATGATGATGATGATGAACAACAATATGATTTTTTGGTTTTAGTGTTGATTTTCAGGCAACTATTACAAATGATGTCATGCGTTGATTAAATACACACCCAATAATAAGTTGTCACAATTTTGATACATATTAAATTGATCGTCTCACAAACCAGAAAAAACTCGGTAAAAAACTGTATCACTAGACAAAAGATCCGGAAATCGAGTCAAGAACTTTTGACTTATGGGCCGGATATCTAACTTACTGAGAAATGAAGATCAATGTTACAATATTCAATGCGCAGGTGACATTATTTAGTCTAAATTAAATGTTGCGCTGAGTGCTTGAAAAATTGATTTATAGCTGCGCTTCTGGCTACGAGCCGCAATTTGTGTATCCTCAACAATCCCCGAAGATTCCTGACAATTTCGGAAGATATTATTTTATAGTATCTATATTAATTCCGATTATACCAGTGTTGATCATGAAAGTGGATATTTTATTTGAAACCCTTCATCACCATAAATTACATATATTATAAACTATTTATTATATAGGTAGATGTTTAAAATTATAAATCTTTTTGAACATACACATAATATAATCCTTCCATGGGCGCCCGCAGAAAATTTTCTAGGGGGGGGGGGCGAAAATATTTTTAGTAATGTTTTAATGCAGACGGCAGGGAAAGAATGATCGGCCCGATCAATGAGGCGTGGGGGCTTCATGTCACACTAGCGATGACGTGGCGCGATCTGTCTCTCCACACTTTTTTTTATGCTAACACAAAGTGATTTAAAATAAAAGTAACATTATTTTACAACTTTCAATCGAGAATCAATATTTTACTATTTTCAATACGGGCGCCCATGAATCCTGATTAAAACTCGATAATCATATACCCCCAAATACTTTGATTACATTAGCTCGAGAGTACATACATTGAGGTGGTATTGACACGTCATAAGGTGACCCAGAGAACAATAATGATAGGCAAAGCGATGGACATACAAGTGCAAGCCAGAAAATCAGGCAGACCGCGGTATTCCACCATCAGAAGTGAGTTGCGGGAGGAGATGCACAGAGAAGAAAAACTTGGCGAATGAGTACAAGGAGGGCCAACTCCACATAATGGAATTAAATGATTAGGACGAAGAAGTATGTGAAAAACTTTGATGACATTGATAGTATGACATGACACTGACTGTTAAAAAAGAGAACAACCAATTAAGCGGAACTGTGAGTTTCTTTAACATTTTATTTATGTGAATACCATACTTATGAATATTAAATCATCATCACCATCGTTCCTGTGCGACTCCCATCCACTGTGGTCCAAAAAATCTTTTAATGTCGTCCATCCATCTGTTAGGTGGTTGCCCTTGTGGTCTCTTGTCGCCTCTCGGTCTCTACTCCACCAGTCTTTTCGTCCATCTATTGTCGGTCATTCTTGATGTGTCCTGCCCATCTCCACTTCTGCATGGCTATTCTTTCAACCACATTGGACAGTTTGGTCCGACTGCGTATCCAGTCATTCTAGTGTCTTCTAGTTTTATGGCCAACATTATTCTTAACATTTTTCTAGGCCTTCTTATTTGGGCCTAGGTTGCGGCTCTAAGGGCCTAGGCAGTAAAGGCGGGGGTGGGCGGCCGACGCTGTTGTGCCCTCGTCAATTCTGTACTTAGAGAAGAGCAGGACGGACGCCTCTAGTCTCGCTCGGCAGTTACTCGTCAAACTGTGGCGAATGTTGTTGTGTGGTTCGGGCACACCGCCGGCGCAGACGTCGGGTCAGACATCCTGTGTTGACAACTAGACGTCAAATCTGACAGGTGATGATTGCGTCGGATGCCCCCGGTGTTAGCCCGCGGAACCTTCGGACGCCAACACGAGGACCGAGGGGTGCGGGGGCAAGCTCTTCCGTTCGATCGGTTGTGCTAGGGGCTTGCCCCGGCTGCCGATCTTGAGCGGTTGCCCCGCCGTTTGAGGTTGGATTCTCGGGGGCAGTGGTTGAACCCGATGGATGGTGGATATTTTGTGTTTGTCCGATGTTGCGGCTGCGTCCGGTGGTGAACAGGGCCAATGGGCTCTATAGCGTCGCCGGCGTGGAAGTGGATCGCGATCTCCCTCCATTAACATTTTTCTTTGTGCTACACGCAGCTTGTTGGAATATTACAAACAATGCTAATTAACAAAGTGCGTTAGTCACCAACAGACTCAGATCTACCATGGTGAGTAGATAGAAATATTAGAGATTTTGTAAAACAAGAAGAATCATGAGCTATCCCCAAAAGGTACAAAGCATAAAATACATATACGGAATAGTTACCTATACAACAGCAGCGCTAATGTATTCGTAAAGTTCTCATCTTGTAGCCATTTTTTCATCTCTTTTCTGAAGGTATTAGGTTTATTTTCTATTCTTGTGTACATTCGATGGAAAAATATTAAATGTTTCTGGTGATACGAAAGAAGAATATCTCTGTGCAATTCTCCGTCTCCGCATGAGTTCTCTTATACATATCCACTGGTTTTTGCTCTACTTGTAGAAGTGTTTGTTTCAAGATAGTCTGGATGTTTGCGAATAAATCTAAGGCATAACACAATAGCTTGTGTTATGTACAATTTAAATCTATGCAACTGTTTTCAACATTTAATACGTTCCATACAAGATTGATAAAACCAATATACCTGTCCTTTTTTCCATACAATACAATACATTTACCTTATCTTTCCCTCTTTCGCATTGTCATCCGGCCAATACATATCATCTGTCGAATGACATTATAAAAAAAACCAAAAGAATCAGTGAATTTATAAATTACATGCAATTTATTGTGTGTATAATTATTATTATTATTTCAATAAAGGCGACACTATTGTGCCATAATATAAGTAGCGATGTAATGAAATAATCAAAATCCTTAATTAACTTCTCCCTTCCAACCCACACCACACATCAGTCAACCGATGGGGCCAGGTAATTCTCACACATCATTAACCAACCTTCAATGGTGGGAAAACGTCATTCATAATTTCGCTTCATGCATAACTTCACCAGAGACGGGTAACTATTACACGGAAGATTGGAATCATTTCACGCTATCGACCCTCAGCTGGTTGCTATTCGCGCAGCGTAATTTTAAATTTCTTCGCCCTAATAAGATGTACAGTATAGTTACTAAATCACGCTTAGAAAAAGATGAATATAAATATTCTAAAAAAATAATAAGTAGTCTTTATCCATCGGTTTCATTTATTCAAAAAACTGGTAACAGGCTGGCTAAACAGTAACGGCAGAATACAATCTGTTCACATACTGTTAAATATTATCATAACGTAATTCACTACTCTGTCTTCATGAACTTAGAATCTCTGCCATAACTTGGTAGCATTGATTACTACCTCTACAATTTTATGGGTTAAAATAACTGAGAGGTCACTGTATTATCTATTTATTTTACTTTTCTGTCAAATTATTTTTTTTTTTTTTTTATTAGTAACATAAGAAATAATATACAGGTACACATCAAGGTTTAACAATACAATATTTTTACAAAAAAAAGATCCTTAAGAACTAGATGCGGAATGTAAACTGCTTCACTAGGTTAAAAACCTGTTCTGAAGCAGCTTATAATTATATAGGTATATTGTTTAGGTGTGCGTGTGTGTCATTGTATGTTAACGTAGAGTTGTTTATTTATCACTGTCTTGTCTGTTTTTTTTATCCACTTCTTTAATCCACATTTAAAGCTGTTTATATTTGAATTTTTCTTCAATTCAATTGGAAGCAAATTGAAAATTTTTACTCCAAGGAAATGAAAATTTCTTTGTCCATAAGTCGATTTGGTTCTCGGTATCTGTATATTTGCTTGTCTAGTCTGTCTAGTCTGACGTGTAGTTTGGGTCGATTGGAAGTCGTTAAGGTGTGAATAGATATAAGTGCAAATGTTTTTAGCATATAACTGTGGTATGTCTAGGATGTCAAGTTTTTTGAATAGTTCGGCTGAGGGTGTGCGAATAGGTACATTAAATATTATTTTCAAAACGTATTTTTGGGCTTTAACTATTGAATCTATATTTGTTCTGTAAGTGCCACCCCACAATCAATTCTGTCAATTCTTTTGCATTTAATATCATTTAATAATCTTATCTATATTTCCAGATCTTGTTCAATTTAGTCATGGCTGTTTTGACCACACATCGTTTTATATCGACTACACACTCACCGTTGTCCACGAGTATAGAACCATGATTAACAATTATTTGCACTTCCAAATTAGGCAGGAAATTCGTCCTCTCCAATTGGCTATGCCGGTCTACAATCATAATTTTAGTTTTCGAATGGTTTTTCTCCAAGCTTAGATGTCTGCTTTCGAGATATAGGTACATTCAGATTGTATTTTTTTAAAATTGGATTGATGAATTGAAAAGAAAAAAGGTTGTAGATGCTTTCCCCCTGCACGTGTTAACTTGTATCCCGAATCGTTTAAGACCTGACCCAGATTTCACCTCAAAGCCTTAGTTTCTGAACCGCGGGTTGACAACCAAGTGCCGGACCCTCGAACTAAATTTTACTAATCTCTGTAAATCCAACGTGAAACTGCTATATATGTACTTCTGATTGCAACCACAGCATCCTCGCTCTGAACTAGAGGTGATACGGGAGATAAGGGACTCCAATTAAAATTGACCCTCACGTTCATAAACAACTTGAACCTCTGAGGGTCGCGATCTAATGACGTCACCGAAACAGTCCCCCTATGAAAATCAAAACAAACAAACACGAAGTATTTCGTTTAATTCGTGACACGAATATGGTGAATCTTTAATGTAACGGCCATACTTGGTTTATTTACATACATACATACATACCATCACGCGATGTCCCTCACGGGGTAGGCAGAGAGAACCGAACGCCACTTACTTCTATCTTGACATACATTCATCGCCTCGACAACATTCATACCTACATGGTCTTATACATGTTCGTCTGTTGTTCACGCTTCAACATTTCCGTCTTTCAAAATACCGTTCACATGGACATGCCATCCCTTCCTTGGGCGGCCCCGACCTCTCATTCCATTCCTGTCCGCAATATACATTTTCTTCATCAGGCGTTCCTCATTCATTCTCCCCATGTTGCCAAACCATCTCAATGTGTTCAATTTCATTCTATTAATAACATCTTTCTTTATCCTACATTCTTTCCTTATGTCCTCATTTCTGACCCTGTCATACATCGTTCTATTGCAGATTCTTCTTAGCGATCTCATTTCGACTGCATTTATTCTACTTTCGTGCGACTTCTGCCATGTCCTGGTTTCACTTGCATACGTCAAGGTTGGCACTAAGATAGCGTTATTAATGGCAACTTTAGCATCCTTAGATATGTTGCGGTCATTCATAACTGGTCTTAGTGCTCCATTCACTCTGTTTCCTGCAATCAATCCGTTGAAACATGCTTCCCAGATAGACATATTCGTCGACTTGCTCGAGCCATTCGTTCTGTACTTTTATTTGGCACGCTGTTCTGTCGCTGTGTCTACTTTTATTTGGCACGCTGTCTTGGTTTATTTAGTTACACATATGACACTTTTGTAGTAAATTATATTCATAACAAAGTATTAATTAGGTATCTTGATTTTTATTTTTATTTTATTTGGGACACTTACAATGTCAATGTCCAATTGAAAGTGAACACAACATGCGAAGTTTATCAATATTTCACACAAACATATTAAAGCATCCGAGATAAAAACAGTAAAAAAAATGTTTAAAAATAAGACATAATTATACAAAACCTATTAAAACATAAAGATGCATATATACAACAATAAAAAGTAATGAAAAATGTGCATATAACAATAAAAAGCGATGAAAAATGACCTTATAAACAACACATCAACAGAAATTCTCCTCTCTACTCAGAATCAATAGCATTCTTTTTTTAAATACCTCTCATGTGTTGCAGAAGATATCAATTATGTTGGAGTTGCTGAGACTATTGTAAAAACGGCACATGCGATACAATGGATTAAAAAATGATATGTTTGATTTACAGTACCTACCCTATGTGAAAAATATATGGGTATCTTAGTGATTTTTTATTGACGTTTTATTTTAATTCATTGACCAGCTGTGTGTCCATCACGTTATTTATTTGTGGCCCATTTTAAAGAATGAATTGTTTTACAACTTTTTTTTATTTAGACCACTATTGAGTATTTAATTTTAACCGGTTTCGGAGCAGACCCGATCCCCCACCCTTACAAACTTGTACAAAACTTAAAATTATTTATAAACTGAAAGTGCTCCTCTCGTTGGTGGGCGAAGTTTATACTAGAAGAAGGGGTGGTGGGTAAATAAGAAAGTGTGTCTTTGAATAGAAAAGAGGAAATAATAAATGACCAAATGAATTTAAACATAACGCCTCTGTTCAATATGTTCCCGTTACCTATCCCGTACGGTTTTTTTAATACGGTTTTTCATTGTTAAACATGTACATGTTCCTACGTTCCCTAATCTAATCATAAATGCTTGTGCTATAGGTGAACGAAACCGGTCGAGGCAGGATTCAAACTCGCGACCACTGAATTACTAACCCAATGCGCTAACCGCTCTGCATGCTAATTAAATCAATATTATTAGTTACCTACCTCGAGTTTCAATTCTAAATTTATCAATGATTTGTTAAGTAGGTAACCTACCTACCTTAAAGTTTTACATTTGATTTTTGATTCATATTTTTGAATCACTTATTTAGATTTCATAAGTTATATTGTTTGCATAATAGGTAGGTACCAGTTTATTTGCATTATTATTTTTTCCGTTAATTTTTCCGATGTTTTTATAGTTATTATGTTATCGGGGATGAGATAAATCCAACAATTAAGAGAATATTACAATTGGTCCTGACGTTCTAGAGTTATAAATAGTCTAACTAACCCGACTTTTTTATTTATATAGATAATATATTATTCCAAAAAAAGAACGTTCAGTTTTATTATACCTGTGAAAAAGTATAATATATGTATTTGTTATGTGCCAAAAAGCTTTTTAAAAAACTCAACATCTTTTCTCAGTTGGTTCGCATGATGTATTATCACGTAATATGTATTATTTTTTTTTTTCTGCCATACTTGCTTCGGCCCTCGGGGAACGTCTTCCAACTCATCCAGAAAAAAATATATTAAAGCACCTTTAAGATTAATATCACACGGAATGTTAGACTTGCCTTCAACTCCGCTTTCATGTTCTTTAGGCCGTATTAAAGCATGAATAATTTAATCAAATTGTATACATCTTTATGGAATACTAAATAAATATTTGTACGTGTGTTTTTTATCATAAACTAGCGGACCCGTCATACATTGTCCTGCCTGAACTATTTGTGAAACAAAAAATATATGAAATATATATTTGAATCATGTGGATGATCTTATTCGCTGATCAAACTTACATTTTCTTGTTCGATGAGCCGCTAAACACTTTGAGATTAAACCATTTTTGAATTATAAATTTGCTATAAACCACTTGTTTTTTGAGTCACTTCGCGACATGTTTCGGAAGCGCTGTCCTTCCATCGACCGGCGTGTCGAGACTAACATGTTGAATTTGTGTGTATCTGTCTGTGAAGCGAGGGGGGTGGCGGTTGAGGGTTGGTTGGGTTAGTGGGGGGAGGGGAGAATTGTGAAGTGTTTTTGTATTGGAGAAGTGTTATGAAAGGTATGGTTATTTATAAGTTTTATACCGGAATTTATGTGTTTATGTATACTTTGAGATTAGATTGATTGTCATTTCGTAAATAATTGCAATACAGCATATAATATGGTCTGGAAACGGAAACGAACAAATTGAAATATGAATAATAACGAAACAGTGAACAGAAATTAAAATTTCATGCACATGTATATAATAGAAATATGAATAATATTAAAACAGAGCAAAAAAAACTTCAAAAAATCCAAACTACGACACAAATGACAGATCTCTTGAGTGTTATCAGATGAAAAAACTAAACATTTCCAATTCGACATTAGTAAGTAATGAAAAATATATTTTTTTAATTTTCCTTTTATTATATTAATGTTTAAAATCCCATTTTGTAAATCTAAACCATTCGGGGACTCATACAAACACACACAAAAAATTTCATCAAAATCGGTTCAGCCATTTAGGAAGAGTTCAGTGACATACACACGTACAGAAGAATTATAATATATAAAGATATCGATCGGACTTGGAAGGACCCGTTACATCTTTTAAGCACTGAATTTTTATTTTCATCTAAATATTCTTTGTATTTCTCAGTTCGTAGTTGTTTCACTACAATAGTAGATTAATATTAGATTATGGCCCAGTATTTCAGTCGGCCCTTAGGAGTTTAACTCAAGTTTAACAAAAATATTGCGTATTTCAGTACCTAATCTTCCCTTAAATACGTCACTAAACGACAAATATTTAACTCAACGTTTCTGGCGGATCGCGTGTCTTAATCTTGAGTTAAGTATTGTTTCTAGTCTTTTTCGCCAGGTGGCGTACTAATCGCCGCACGCTTTAATGTTTTATTTCATTTTATACTACAAATAACTATGCACAATAATTATACCTAATCATGATTTATTTTTGTTGTTAAAATAAAAGACTTGATATAGAAGTGGTTCATGTATTTAATATTTATTTTCTTTTTTACATAATTATGATGTATTGCCTGACAACAAACGAAATAAACTGTCAGCCATAATGAAACGTCAGGCACGCAACTTTATTTTTGCGATGTTTTTTCATCCCACTTTTTAAATTGATCCATCCTGTTTCTATATATATAATGTGTATTCTTAAATTTTCTACATAAGACACTATTTTACCATTATCACTTAGTTCCATATCCATCTGTAAAATGTACATACATTTTGCATTGAAGAACTACGTAGGTACGTAGTACATATTCAATGACATTTTTTCACTACAATGTTGTGTAGATTACAAAATTATGATTTTAATTAAAAAAAACATCGATCGGTATAAAAAATTGAAAAAGTAACATGCTGTGTAATGAAACAAATAAAATAATGTGTTGTTATAATAATAAAATTATATATAGTCACAGCTTCGCGTCACGTATCATTTAAGTTTATTACAATTTTGACAGATGCGTTATAGACAATAACCATAGAAAAACGTAAAATATATCTATAGTTGAAGATTACGAAACTGACGTTTCATTTTGCACTGAAATACGCGAATGAAATTCAATCTTCCCTAAACTTTTAACTTGGATTACCAAATCCAACGATTTAAGGGCCAACTGATGTCTCGGGCCTATGTATGCAGTAAACTAAGAACTATGACAGAAATTTTCAACATAAAAAGACCTAGATTAACTTTCTGCTCGGCCAGATTCCTGTATATGACCCTCTGTGATTCAGTAATATCATATGGAATATCGTCATATGGATTGGCATATAAAAATACACTTAGTAAGATTGCAAAGATACAAAGAAGACTCTTAAAAATTGTAATTACATAAAAAATGCTAAAAAATTAAAAGGGAAAAATAAATGCCTTTTCGACCGATCTAAAGTATTGTCTCTTCAGAGGAGAGTGGAGTAGAGCATTCTGGTTGAGAATTTTTTGAGACCTAAAGACAGACTACTAATAGCACACGGCAGACAAACTAGATCAGTGACTAACAAACTTTTACGCACTAACAAATTCTACAATGACTATGGACGTAGGACCGACGGTGTGTTGCTGCCCAAGGTCTGGAACCCCATGCCTGCCAGTTTGAAGCAGTGCGGATCCATCAAGGAATTCAAAAAGAAAGACTAAGGATATATATTACACAAAAATCCTCGATGGTTGATCTAAGGAGTGAGCGCGGGTTGTTCCGGACTTTGTAGGGCGGAAAAATTTAGTATATACATACATGTACAATATTAGTTTTTAATTATAGTTTATCCAACTGTCGATTTGTTCAGGAAAACTTTGTTCTCTTAACATATCGACAATGTTTCAAGCCAGGATACGCGAGAATTGTATGCAGAGGTCTACTTTTTTCAAGGCTTTTCCAACTTTGAAGCCAAAAAACACCAACTTAGAGGCTTCGCAGCATATATGTTCCATACACGGATTTACTCAGAATTCGGAGTAGAACATTTCGTGTGTGTGTGTGTGTGTGTGTCCGTCCCCCCCTTATAATTTTTGATCCGCTCAATTTACAGAGCCCAAAATTTCAGAATATATAAACAGTTATAGGTCTACAAAACTTTTTTACTCAGAATTTTGAATTTTTGTTTCAGTCAGGGGTTATCAACTTTTGAATTTTTACTTTCTTTTTCCATATATCTCTGAAAGCATAAAAGCTAACGCTAAAAATTGGTAAAAATATAGACAAATAAAAAATCTCAAATAGGTTTTTTCAAAAAAATTCCAGGGTTTCTCAAACATTTTTTATTAAGAAAAATATTTTTTTTTATGATAAAATTATGAGTTTAACTGCCTTTATTTCCAATTTTTTTAAAAATATCGAAAAAATTCGAAACACCCCAACTAGATTATTTAATTTTCTATAAAAATTTTTTTTTTTTTTTTAAAATGAATATGTCCTTGTTAAACAAGTACATATACATCTTCCTACGTTCCCTAAAATAAGCAAATAAATGCTTGTGCTTAGTTGAACGAAATCGGTCGAGGCAGGATTCGAACTCGCGACCACTGGATTACTAGCCCAGCGCGCTAACTGCTATGCCATCGACCCATATATAATATAAATATTGTATTAGCATATCTCAAACTTTTTTTAACAATTTTTATAAAAATTGAATTTAGTGACGACATTGCTTTATACAATTTGTATGGCAGTCGCCTATACACAATATGTAAGAAGACTTAATAGTTTGATAGGATCTTAATATCCAAACATACATACAGAACCATCATGCTGTTTTCATATTCCAGGTAGGAAAAGAGGACTGACCTCAATACATACATACCAACATGTGATAAAATTTTCAATAATTTGGATTTATGGGTTTTTAGTTTGATTTTTATTCTTCAACTATACATACTATTGCTATCGACAGTTGGATCTCATGTGTTACATGCAACTAGTTATTATTAAAATCACAGCCAAAAATCTCCATAAGGGATTTGGCAAAATAACATGAATATTGTAATTATAATTTTATTAATAAAAAAGGCATAATTGGTGAACGTTGCGCAAGCGCATGAAGTGATCACGTGAAACCAGCCGATGACAGGACGTAAGCCCTGTGGGTGCCTCGAGTTCCTAGTTTTCTACAATATCCCAACTTCATCTCTATTGAGATGTTAAAAAAGTTTGTTACAAAAAATTATCATTTGACTCCCAACAGGGGAAAAAATCCAATGTTTGCGTATAAAAATTAAAAAAAAATATATTCGAACTCAAAAGTTATTCGAACTTTAGAAGTGTCCTTTAATATTCGTATATTGGACGGCAAAATATATTAATAGCGCCAAACTATGTAATCTTTGAGTTTGTGAGTGAATTTCATAATAAAGTATTGTAACAGAAGAAGAAAGATGAATTTAATAATATTTAATAAAGATTTAGTAAATATTAAATAAAAAAAGTAAACTCACTTCTACACAACTCTCCCTATAAAAAGGCAAAAAAATGTCATAATTTATTTCCTTTTCCTCGGGCTACCTCAGAACTTGTTTCGGCCACTTTGAATAATTTAATATCAATGATTATATTCAAAAAAATAATATTTAACTTACATTTCCTGAACAAACAAATAATCCTCGTGTTGGGTTCAAGACAAAGTTGTTTTTCCTCGGCGTAGGTTGACAAAAAATAATTGCTTTTTACCTGAAACAAAAAAAAAGAAAATAAATCAGATTGTATTTGATTAAACCTTGAATCAACATAAAAATAACCTTCATTTTGAAAATACGTGGGTTTTTTTTGAGAAAAAATATGTGTTGTTTGAAAGCGATCTCTCAGAAACAACTTGCTAATTCTATACGTGAATAAAATTGATTACAATTTTTTTTATTTGAATAATTTTACACTTAAAAATATATAATCATAAATACGGATACACAATAAAAAAAACATAAACATGTGTCTTTGTTCAAAACAAAACCAAAAATAAAAGATTTTATCTAAAACAAAAATTATGTGCACTTCAGAACAACCTCGACCAGTGATGGTAGAGGGAAGGAATATTTAAAAGAGTAGATTCATACATATACCTCGGACATAAGGTAAAGCTAGGTGGAGACAATCAGGAAGCCGAGATCGAACGCAGGTGGGGTCTTGGATGGGCTGCATTCGGTAAACTATCGTATATTCTCAGATCCAAATGATTTGCAAACCACTTGAAGAAAAGTGTATTCGACATGTGCATACTCCCAGAACTGACATATGGTTTTGAAACTGTTATTTTTTACAAAACGTACAGTACAGAAACTCCGAGTATCTAACGCAACGAGCAATGGAGAGGAGGATGCTAAACATTAGTCCTCGAGATCGAAAACGCAACGAATGGATCAGAGAAAGGACCAAAGTTATTGCATACAAGGTAGCATCCTCAAAATGGAATTCGGCTGGCCATGTAGTAAGGACAGTAGATGATCGATGGACCAAACGCACCCTGGAGTGGCGTCCGAGAACTGGACGCAGAAACCCGGGCAAACCGCAAACAAGATGGTCTGACGACATAAAACGAGTGGCAGCAGGTCAATGGCACAGGGTGGCGAGGAATAGGGAAGCATGGAGGTTGAAATAACACTGGACGAATAATGGCTGATGACGATGATGATTTATTTTATAAAAGAAAAAAATTATGTAAATAAACCTGATTAAAGAATGCTTTGCTCCCAAACCGGTTACGAGTTATACAAACAAGTGGTCCACACAAAGTTTATTTAATAATATCAAGTAAATAAAAAAAACACGTCGAGGTCACCATTTTCAATGTTTCAAAATCGATCTAATGACGATAAAAATAACGCCTGAATGTATAGCAGTCATAATTATAGTTCAGAAATACGAAATTGTTCAATTTTATTGAATGAATCAATCTGAAATATTGAAAAAATGTAAGAACAGTAAAATAGTTTGTTGCATCTCACCGAATGAAATCAAAATTATATTAACGCTCAGCCGGAAACACAAAGCTTTAGTTAGTATATATGAAATACAAAACAGTTCAATTTGATCGAAATATCAAACGAATCATGATGGAAACAGTTTAACGTGCATTGACATCGGTAATACACAAAATTATGAAAGTTTCAGATCTCTAACTGGTGGAATAGTTAAAAATCGTTTGCGAAATTCCAGTTCAGATATGCAATTTAATTTAAAGACAAGAGTGTAATAATACTTATCTCAAGAATGAAGCAAATAAATAGGTATATAATAAAACAATATGTAGACTGCAAATGGTTTTGAATTAACATAATCAAAATCAATCATTATTATTTTTAATTCTTACGAACAATACTGATAAACAAAGCATAAAGTGGGCTTTAGCAAATAAATATATAATAATTCTTAAGTTTTTGTGTTGACACAGTGGAACAAAGTGGTAAACGTTGTAGTGTAGGATAGTTTGTGTTACATTTGGTTAGTTTCATTTTAGACCTTGATAGAGAGAAGTGGAAAGCGAGATGTAGACTTCTTCTGCAAACCAATCCATAGGATTGAGACTTTTGATGATGAATGCCGAGTCAGCTCGGCGAAAAATGTCAGTCATTGTAATCGATTTGTATAGAAAAATATTTGGGTAAATTTTCAT
Organism: Molanna angustata; assembly: GCA_963576475.1. Classification (NCBI taxonomy): domain Eukaryota; kingdom Metazoa; phylum Arthropoda; class Insecta; order Trichoptera; family Molannidae; genus Molanna; species Molanna angustata. The sequence continues at coordinate 19,799,444 of OY754989.1, forward strand.
TAATTTTAAAAACATATATGTACCTATCCATACCTAGGGTCGATTGCAAATTTGTCTCAAATAATTTAATCAGTCGCTTCTCGAATTATTTTATTAACTGATCATTCGAATTCTGTGTTTCCACCTTCTAACAACCCGGGTCTTTTTAATATCCAAAATTCATACTTTTTTTAGCAGATTGTAAACCCTCCCCAACAATACCGGAGCGCACTTTTTCCCAAGAGTTCGATGACCCCAATTCTTAATTGGTGTTCCCCTGCGTTGATATTTTTTACTTTATTTATTCAAAGTATTCTGTTGGGGATTGATAAGGCAGCCCCTCAGTCGCACTTATAAATATCATGTAACCGAAAACCAGCAGTTTTCATAACGTCCCATTATATAGAGACCGACCTTCTTATCCACAGTGGTGACCTCGACGTGATATACTTACCTTTAGTTATCCACAATACTATCAATAACTGGACGAAATTGACGATAAAAATTCATCAAAAAATCACGCCCAGCATCACTTACAATGTATACATAATTACCATGTCATATTTTATGTGGTGCGAGAGAAAAAAAAATGAAAATCAGGTATGAGTGTGTGTGTGTGTGGGTTGCTGAGTAATACTCAGTGAGTATGTATATGAACCTTTATGCAATACACCCAATTCATCAGCGTGAAACAAGGATTATTTTAGAGTACTTAGGCTGTGTTTCTCGAACAAAAATGAAAGTAAAAGTATAGTTAAAATAAATCGAATACATTTTTATACGCAACATATGTATAAAAATAGTTAAAATACTTTGATTTAGTAAAATTGTTCAAAGCTTTTGGTTGTTTCATTGAAATCTAATGCTGTAGAGTGTAGAACGACGAATTTGGAATAATTATTTTATGAAATCAATGTTTTTTACCATACTATTACTGATACATTTGTTGAAACAACCCAGCCTTAATTATGTATTCTTAACCACAATCAATAGAGAGTTAAAAATATCTGCATCACTAATGTCGGAGTTATAAAAATGGAAAATGTGGTCTAAGAAGGAAGTCTGTCTTGCAATATTGTTGTAGATAAGAAGGTAAAGTTAGTCAGTCAGTCTATTCGGTCTTGTTGGCACTCCCAGAGTCGAGAATTGTAGCAGATTAGGGAAACCAACTGTTGAGTTTGCAAGTTTGAATAGTTAAATAATATGTGATATCATTGGTGGAAATAAGACAGTGAGTTTAGAGCCGTAGATTTAAGATGAAATAGTTGAACACAACATTTTTAACACAAATACAAGAGTTAAACGGTTACGAACTGAGAATTTATGTGGTTTTTGAATGTCTGTTTGGGATTTGAGAATATATCGATATTATGCATAAGATGAAGCGAGTTGCAAGTTCTGGGCTGTCTTCAGATTCAACGCTCGACGTCGGATGTACCTGAAGTAGCAGATTATGGCGTTTTTCACACCAATCTCACTGAACGCTTTCGAGCAGCGTTTCAATTTGAACGCAGCGTCGGGCTTTTAAATTTCAAATGTCATTTATCAAACATGTCTCTTTTTAGGTTATATTTTCATCGAAAGATAACAATTGGGCAGTGGTGTAAATAATAATCTCTGACCTTAAATTGAAAATTTTTGAATGATATTTTTATAAATTAACCTCTTTGTGAATGCATATTGTAATCATAAAATAATGTCAACTGACAATATACATATCATAGAAACAAATAGAAGTTATCATTCCACAGATAAAATAGAAGTCAACACATACTATAACTGTTAGAGCGTTTTTCACCCGACAATTTTACAAAGCGTTTGGTGCGTACACCAGACATTCAATCTGAACGCCACAGAGGTTTTTGGGCGTCTTTTTCCGGTTATTATGAACGGCTTAGAGCGTCACTAAGTGCACTCGGCGTTCATTGTGAACGTAGTGCTGATTAAACGAGGAATGGGAGAGAAATAATCGATATTTGTATTAAAGAATTTAAAATGAAATATATTTTTAATAATGGTTAAAACTTTCTATTAACGTGGGTATATATTAATTTATTAAATAACGTTTTAAATGTGAAGCTTATCATAAGAAAATTGTAACAATAAAATGAAAAAAAGGATTTCATAAAAAAACACATTTTCATTGTGTTTTCTTCGATCAGCTTTAGAATGGCATTGTTAGGGTTCATCGTAGCGGCGTCGACGATATCATTTCGTTAATCCTCGCTTAGCATTTCCTAAGCGCCACAATTTTTTTCATCAACATCACCACCACCCCTACCGCCCTCGCGGCTTATTCCCATCACGAACGTTCAATCAGGTCCGAACCAAGCCAAGAGCGTCGCGTTCGTTTCCCTATGGACAGTTTTACTCCTCACTAACCCAAGGGGATGTAGTGAGGAGAATTCAGTCCTAATTTATGAGGTGACAATGCTTTTGCACAGATGTTATCGCCAACTTATAAGCTCACTGCGCCAGAATTATAAGCTCATTTTTGGCTTGTTCATTTGCTTATACCAATATGTTAAACGAATATTTTAAATGTTACATATATGCAAACATTGGATTTTTTTCCCTGTCAGGAGTCAATGATATTTTTTGACAATTATTTATAATCTCATTAGAGATGAAGTTTGAGAAACACGAAACGTTTTTACTCCTCACTAACCCAAGGGGATATAGTGGGGAGTTTTGATTTCGACATTTTAAGGCTATTTTTTACAAAAATAAAACTTTTTTTCTTTTCTTATTTTTCTGTAATCAATTATCGCATTGTCTTTCTTTATATTTGGCGCCCCCAATTTCTCAGCACCGAGGCAACCGCTCCATTTGACCCTGTCGCAGACCCGGTCCTGAAGTATCCGAATCATACAGGCAAGCGGTACTCACTTCGCCCGCGGAATTCAAAGAGCGTTCAAGATAAAACTTTACACACACAAACACAAAATTAGCACTTTAATTTGGGCTTCGGTGGCGAAGCCCACAATACAAGGGGCACGTGCGCCATTTTCCATTTCCAATAATTTCCATAAATATGAAGATTTTATGCGTCAAATGTGTTTCGTATGACACTGTGAAATTTTTCTTCTCGACTAGATTTTATATGTAATAGTGAAAAGTGTGATTTTGCAATATTGTTATGCGATTTTTTAGCACTGAAAATTTTTAATGGTAATCGTGCCAAGAAACTTAATATTATTCACGGAAAGTATAGAGGAGAATTTTATAAAATTTATATTTTTTGTTCCAGTTGGTTAGATTTCTGCCCCCCCCTAGACAACTCAAAAATCCAAAAGTTGATAACTCCTGACTGAAAAAAAATTCAAAATTCTGAGTATGAAAGTTTTGTAGGCCTATCACTATTTAAATATTAACGAACGGCTTACCAACTGTGCCATGGCCGACAGCCGTGGCACAGTTGGTAAGCCGTTCGGTCTCTGTGCGGGCGTCCTGGGTTTCGATTCCCAGCAGAGAAGAAATTTATTTAAATTTATTTCTCACGCATATATTGCTTCTCAGGTCTGGAAACACTGGTTAGTTGGAAGAAATTTCCATACGGCATAAAAACTCGTGCAAGGAAGTGTTCATTATTATTCTTATTAAATATTATGAAATTTTGGGCTCTGTTCATTGAGCGGATCAAAAGTTACAAGGGCGGGACGGACACACAGACACACGGATACATGGACACACAGAAACACGTACACACAGACACACGCCTCTAAGTTGGTGTTTATTTGAACTTCAAAGTTGAAAAAACCGTGAAAAATATAGACCCTGCATACAAATGTCACGTATCTTGGCTTGATACATTGTCGATATGTTAAGATAAATAAATTTTCTTGAACAAATCGACAGTTGGAAAAGTTTTCCCAAGACAAGTAAAAATCTACAACTGTTAACATCAATTCGGACGGAATAATTTAATTCCCTAGATCTTTCGCTATATTAAGTAGTTCCGCTGGTATTCTTCAGTTTACCAGAGAGGATAATTTGCAAAGTAAGGAGAGGAGGGTGTTTTGTTGGCTCTGGTATAATTATTTGTTTAATGTTTACTTCCACGTCTTAGACAATTATTGTTCCCTTTGATATTATAATTTTTGGTAGTTATTCCGTTTGAATTTTTTCAAACATTAACAATATATAAATCGTACGTATTTTGATATAAACGATAAAGACGGCCGCGTTTATACTCTAAAACTAAATAATGATATTTAAGAAAATAAAAAAGATTTAAAGGTACGTACTTCCTTTTTTTATTGAAGAAAGAATATTTTGATGAATGTTTTTTTAACATTTCAACAGACACGAGGTTAGAATATTATAAGAGAACCGGGAATTCAAGGCACCAACATGGCTTACGACCTATCATCGGCTGGTTTACGCGATCACTTTATGCCACGTTCTCCAATTGTTCCTTTTTTATTCAGTTCCCTATCAATCAAATTTAGAATGTTCTCAAGTCCGGTTCATGGGTGACATCTGCGCGAAAATATTGACACCTCATGTATTAGTACTGTTGCTTTCATTGTTAACAAACCGATTTCACAAAAGATGGCGTTACTAAAAAGTTTCTTCGTCACTTCAAAGATGGCGGTGGTGATGGAGATCTTTCGAAATTGATACGAAAATTGATTTAGGAAATTGTCATAAAAAATATATATAGTTAGAAATGAGATCGCTAAGAACATTATGTACCTAATAGAACGATATACATATGACAGAATAAAAAATGAGGACATAAGGAAAGAATGCAAAATATTGAAGGATAAATATTGAGACAATATCAAAATAATACAGAATTTTATGTTCATATTTTAATTATGTATTCTCCTGGAGCATTTTTGCTAGTACTAGCTTACTTTTAATAGTTACCTAGCATTGCAATCAATGCAGTGGTCAGCCATTTTAGAATAACCAGACATTCCCCTAAATGCTCTATGATGCTCAAGAAAACGCTGTTTGTTAGGCCGTCCAGACTGACCAACATAATATATAAAAGTCATCGCATTCGATACAATTTAATTATAAACATTCTCTATCCTTGTTGTTAAACAAAAGTTTTTATTTTATTTTATTGTTTTAGTGTAGGATTTTTGTTTAAATTGGTTAGTTTCACTTAAGAAACCGTTCGGCCGTTGTAATCGATTATTTTGGAAAAATACTTTGGTATGTCTGTCCATTGATGTTAATCAATAAAGAGAAGTAATTTTTATTTCAAATACGTACCCAAAAAAAAGTCTCGCGTCTGAGTTACCAGGTTGAAAAAATAGGCAATAAAAATGGATGATAAATACTTTTTCATAAATAGATATTGTCGTAAACACCGGTAGCGAAAGAGCAGACTCGATCAGCAATTTCTTGTAATTTTATTTATTTTCCGACGAGCAAAAAAAAGCCTTTCATACTGATTATTATTGTTGTTGCCAATGGTAAAAACAATTTGTATTATTGGTTTTTGTACTTTGAAGGAAATTAAATTGGGAAAACAAAAGGGGAGTGGGTGTATTGAGAGGAGAATGAGGGCGTATCAAAGAGTATATTATAACTGTTATTATTCTTCGAGAGTTGTTTGAGACTTTGAAAGAGGAAACGAAAGAGTTGTACATACACAAAGTACACAAGATAAACTCATTGACAATTAGAAACAAAAATACGTTTGAAATAAAGCAGTGTGAATCAAACTTTTAATTAATAAGAGGTATACAAATGCTAACTAAAACAGAAACCCATACATAAACACAATTTATAGAATAATCATTTATGTAGGTATATGTGACATCGGCTTTTAATTTATTTTATTTTACTTTTCATTTCACCAGATCGCACGACTTTTTATAGTGCCCGACACACGACAAGTGGGAATGGGCGGCGTATTTACCTTTCCGTGTTGATTAGGAGGCAAGTACCTACTGCCTCGAATTAAGCATTAGTTTGTTGCGGTAATCCACTTAAAACACACGGTTTAGCAACGCAAACTGTTCCTGCTAATACGTGTTCAATTCAAGGCACGTATCTTTCTATCGTACACAGGTTTGTAAATTTTACCATGCGTATTGATTGAGCGTTACAACGCATTTTTGTGTATGATTGTTTTCGTTTTAATAGATTAATCTACATTATATCATAAAGATTAGTTAAGACAATTTTTTGTATGAGATTGGTACTTGTGAAACAAAATTGCAAACATTAAATCTTATAGAGATCCAAAAGAACACACTTTGTGTAGTAATTATCTTCACAATATATAGAGCATCGAATTTTACATTGGTAATTATCCTTGTCTCCTTCGTAATTTACAATTTTAAAATTATCCAAAATACCACCAATTATTTATTTATTTATTTATTTTCTTTGGGAAGCTACAGCTCATTTACAGTTTAATGATACAATATTACTTTTACAATGTTAGAGCAAAAAAAAACATCCATCAACATAATATAAAAATAAATAACAGTTTACAAGCCAAAAATAATTCATACACACACCTTCATACACACCCTCACACACACACACACACACATTCATACATAAATAAGTACACATATACAACAACTAGGGAAGGGAAGAGAAAGGAGAGAAGAGAGACTAGGAGGACATGACAGAGGGATATTGGTTGCGCATCACCTATCTATAATATATGTATAGCGTTGAATATGTCTATCTCAGGTGAGAATGTGTTGTTATATTGGCTGCATATGCGTGTAATTGTTGAATTTTTCCTGATATTCGTTCTACTTGTTGGAAAATGAAATAATTGAGGTCTGCGAACCATTCTACCTGGAACATGTATACCATGGATATTATGTTCTTTAACAGTTCCATATTACTTAAAGACTGATTACTATGTTACTACCATATAATCTGTAAACAAAATATAAATGTGACGTGACAGACGAAATGCGAGCAAAATGAAATAGCGCGCCAACTTCATAGCTATAAATGTTCCATATTCAAAATACCATCAAGTATGTTCTTTAACAGTTCCATATTACTTAAAGACTGATTACTATGTTATAATCTGTAAACAAAATATAAATGTGACGTGACAGACAAAATGCGAGCAAAATGAAATAGCGCGCCAACTTCATAGCTATAAATGTTCCATATTCAAAATACCATCAAGTATGTTCTTTAACAGTTCCATATTACTTAAAGACTGATTACTATGTTACTACCATATAATCTGTAAACGAAATATAAATGTGACGTGACAGACAAAATGCGAGCAAAATGAAATAGCGCGCCAACTTCATAGCTATAAATGTTCCATATTCAAAATACCATCAAGTATGTTCTTTAACAGTTCCATATTACTTAAAGACTGATTACTATGTTACTACCATATAATCTGTAAACAAAATATAAATGTGACGTGACAGACAAAATGCGAGCAAAATGAAATAGCGCGCCAACTTCATAGCTATAAATGTTCCATATTCAAAATACCATCAAGTATGTTCTTTAACAGTTCCATATTACTTAAAGACTGATTACTATGTTACTACCATATAATCTGTAAACAAAATATAAATGTGACGTGACAGACAAAATGCGAGCAAAATGAAATAGCGCGCCAACTTCATAGCTATAAATGTTCCATATTCAAAATACCATCAAGTATGTTCTTTAACAGTTCCATATTACTTAAAGACTGATTACTATGTTACAACCATATAATCTGTAAACAAAATATAAATGTGACGTGACAGACAAAATGCGAGCAAAATGAAATAGCGCGCCAACTTCATAGCTATAAATGTTCCATATTCAAAATACCATCAAGTATGTTCTTTAACAGTTCCATATTACTTAAAGACTGATTACTATGTTACTACCATATAATCTGTAAACAAAATATAAATGTGACGTGACAGACGAAATGCGAGCAAAATGAAATAGCGCGCCAACTTCATAGCTATAAATGTTCCATATTCAAAATACCATCAAGTATGTTCTTTAACAGTTCCATATTACTTAAAGACTGATTACTATGTTACTACCATATAATCTGTAAACAAAATATAAATGTGACGTGACAGACAAAATGCGAGCAAAATGAAATAGCGTGCCAACTTCATAGCTATAAATGTTCCATATTCAAAATACCATCAAGTATGTTCTTTAACAGTTCCATATTACTTAAAGACTGATTACTATGTTACTACCATATAATCTGTAAACAAAATATAAATGTGACGTGACAGACGAAATGCGAACAAAATGAAATAGCGCGCCAACTTCATAGCTATAAATGTTCCATATTCAAAATACCATCAAGTATGTTCTTTAACAGTTCCATATTACTTAAAGACTGATAACTGTGTTACTACCATATAATCTGTAAACAAAATATAAATGTGACGTGACAGACAAAATGCGAGCAAAATGAAATAGCGCGCCAACTTCATAGCTATAAATGTTCCATATTCAAAATACCATCAAGTATGTTCTTTAACAGTTCCATATTACTTAAAGACTGATTACTATGTTACTACCATATAATCTGTAAACAAAATATAAATGTGACGTGACAGACAAAATGCGAGCAAAATGAAATAGCGCGCCAACTTCATAGCTATAAATGTTCCATATTCAAAATACCATCAAGTATGTTCTTTAACAGTTCCATATTACTTAAAGACTGATTACTATGTTACTACCATATAATCTGTAAACAAAATATAAATGTGACGTGACAGACAAAATGCGAGCAAAATGAAATAGCGCGCCAACTTCATAGCTATAAATGTTCCATATTCAAAATACCATCAAGTATGTTCTTTAACAGTTCCATATTACTTAAAGACTGATTACTATGTTACTACCATATAATCTGTAAACAAAATATAAATGTGACGTGACAGACGAAATGCGAGCAAAATGAAATAGCGCGCCAACTTCATAGCTATAAATGTTCCATATTCAAAATACCATCAAGTATGTTCTTTAACAGTTCCATATTACTTAAAGACTGATTACTATGTTACTACCATATAATCTGTAAACAAAATATAAATGTGACGTGACAGACAAAATGCGAGCAAAATGAAATAGCGCGCCAACTTCATAGCTATAAATGTTCCATATTCAAAATACCATCAAGTATGTTCTTTAACAGTTCCATATTACTTAAAGACTGATTACTATGTTACTACCATATAATCTGTAAACGAAATATAAATGTGACGTGACAGACAAAATGCGAGCAAAATGAAATAGCGCGCCAACTTCATAGCTATAAATGTTCCATATTCAAAATACCATCAAGTATGTTCTTTAACAGTTCCATATTACTTAAAGACTGATTACTATGTTACTACCATATAATCTGTAAACAAAATATAAATGTGACGTGACAGACAAAATGCGAGCAAAATGAAATAGCGCGCCAACTTCATAGCTATAAATGTTCCATATTCAAAATACCATCAAGTATGTTCTTTAACAGTTCCATATTACTTAAAGACTGATTACTATGTTACTACCATATAATCTGTAAACAAAATATAAATGTGACGTGACAGACGAAATGCGAACAAAATGAAATAGCGCGCCAACTTCATAGCTATAAATGTTCCATATTCAAAATACCATCAAGTATGTTCTTTAACAGTTCCATATTACTTAAAGACTGATTACTGTGTTACTACCATATAATCTGTAAACAAAATATAAATGTGACGTGACAGACAAAATGCGAGCAAAATGAAATAGCGCGCCAACTTCATAGCTATAAATGTTCCATATTCAAAATACCATCAAGTATGTTCTTTAACAGTTCCATATTACTTAAAGACTGATTACTATGTTACTACCATATAATCTGTAAACAAAATATAAATGTGACGTGACAGACAAAATGCGAGCAAAATGAAATAGCGCGCCAACTTCATAGCTATAAATGTTCCATATTCAAAATACCATCAAGTATGTTCTTTAACAGTTCCATATTACTTAAAGACTGATTACTATGTTACTACCATATAATCTGTAAACAAAATATAAATGTGACGTGACAGACAAAATGCGAGCAAAATGAAATAGCGCGCCAACTTCATAGCTATAAATGTTCCATATTCAAAATACCATCAAGTATGTTCTTTAACAGTTCCATATTACTTAAAGACTGATTACTATGTTACTACCATATAATCTGTAAACAAAATATAAATGTGACGTGACAGACGAAATGCGAGCAAAATGAAATAGCGCGCCAACTTCATAGCTATAAATGTTCCATATTCAATAATTAATTGACTTGAATTCAACACGAGTTTTTAATTGCATTAGCGCAACAAACTAGTGCCCATTCGATGCAGTACTTGCCTCCTAATCAACACGGAAAGGTTAATACCTACGCGAACGGGCAGTTACTGTGCGAGTGATAAACAGCCCGATTTAATAATATTATGCTCTATTATTTCCGGAAAAGCTAAACGTTTTCTACAACAACGTTCAACTTTTAATTGTGATTTAAATTAATTTCCATCGTTATCTCAATTACCGACACGTACTTACACTATCAAATAGTTTAAAAACAAAATATGTACCGAGGTACATTGTTTTACTTCGTGTATAGATAGAATGAACGAAAAATATCTCGAGGAAAAGTTTTCCTTACATCATTACGTTGGTAAGGTAACAATCTATCAGTCTTTGTTATTCCTGTACTTTCTAGATTGTTCTCTTCATATACTTTACCAAGTCAGTAACAAGTTAATTATTCCAACCATACGTTAATCAGTTCACTGTTTCCTTAACTTTTTTGTGTATGTTTGACATAAATATTATGAAGAATATTATTAGGTTTTTAGTCGCCCTTTTAAACGTTGAAGTCTTGCATAGAGCTAATACTGACAGACAGTTGTTCACGACAGTCAAGCTCCGTAAGACTTCATATTTTGGTCACATAATGAGAGTCAAAAAATACTCGATCTTACAGTTGATCATAAAAGGAAATATTGAGAGCCGTAAAGGGGCGGCAGGAAGCAGCTAACATTCGGGAGTGGACCGGAATGAGACGTGTGGAGGACTTGTTCCGCACCGCACAGGACTGTGAAAGTTTCTCCCGAGAGATCGTCAACGTTGGGAGATCCGACAGGACACATAGAGAAAGAGAGTCGCCCTTCGTGACTTTGTTGGTTAGCTATCTGACTGCTGATCCAAGGATCTCAGGTTCGATTTCCGGTGGAGGCATAATAGTTTTTAATTGTGTTCAGACGATTAATATCTTAAGTCTTCAGAATATGGCGTGTTAAATAATTATTTGACATAGTACCTACCTGTTAGTTTCCCGAGAAGATACATAAAATATATATTTTTAAATTTATTTGTTCATTTTGTTGACATAATATAAAACCAATAGTTTTTTAAAAAGAAGTATATCAAACCACAAATTATGTTTTAAACCTTATGAAGGTTCCTTTTAGTAGGTACAATTATTGCTAGAAAATACTAGTGGGTTGTGGCCAATGCTAAAGTCCTCACTACCAAGACACTCCATGAAGAAAAGAAGAAAAAATTGCAAAGAAAAAAATTTCAGCATTTTCATGAAATAAGTTAGTTAAATTATTTACGATTTAAATATATATTTTATTATGAAAACTTGATAATTCTTCAATGCCATTCAATGAAATTAATGTGCCTTTTTAGCACTTAAAAATAAAAATAAAAGTATCCCCTTGGAGTACTGAGGATTAATTAAAAAAAAAATAATAATGCATTTGATAAAATTATACAATTTACAAGCCGTTCATAGTACATAGTAGATACATCATACATAGTACGTGTTGTTCTAGTGTGTCGCGCACCAATCGTTGATCTGAAAGAGAGTAAATTAATGTTGGTCGACTTCAGAAGACCTGTCAGTCGCGTTATAATAGTTTATTTAATTGGGTATATATTGTTAATAATAAAATGGTATAACCAATTAGTTTGGAATAATCAATAAAACAAACAACCAAAATAATTTATATTTTCCAAAAAAAATCCTACAAGCCACCAGCAACAAGGGCCAAAATTACTAATGCATCTGTAAATTTAAACTTGATATTTATGCGCAATTTTTGAGACCCACTTAGTTAAGATATTTTAAACAATTTTGGGGGTACAATTTTTTAATCTATTTTATTTATATCAGAAGGGATTATCATAATATTACAAATTTGTATATTCAAAAGGATTATATTGAATTCAAAACATTTACCTCCAATTATGATATTGCCTATGTCAATATATTATGTATAAAGATTAAGGGTTTCAAATAAAACTACTTACATGATCAACACTGGTATATTCGAATAAAATAGATATAATAAAAATTATTAGTTAATTAATTTGTGATATCGTGGGTTGGAACTAATATATTGATATTAAAAAGCGGCTCTACCCTGTTAAAACGATCAACGCATGAAATGGAGATCTGTAGATTGGCTTGCTTCAACAACACTGAGCTGTGGTTCGTTGATCTTCGTTAATCGTCGTGAATATTCGAGAATCAGCGAGGATATATATTATACATATTGCAGCTCGCTAACAAGGCGCAGCTAAAAAACAAAATTGTTAAAATAAATGGACGGCCCAGCCTTAATACACACTAACAGCGGTACTAATAACATTTTCGTTAAAACTCGTTTTAGCCAACTAAACCTCGCACTACGTAAACCACGTATTAGGCACTAATTCGTGGTTTAGTGAGATCTGACTAATAATGTAAAAATGTACAAGGACTAAGTAAACCATGGAATACGGAATGAATGTTGAGTGAACGCAGCCATTTAACGGGAATTTCGGAATTTTTTTTTACTTTATGCTTTTTTTGTTCATTCTCTATGACTTTATTAGCCGTCATCTATGACATTTATCGAGAATCGTATTTCTATGTTTGTCATTGTTTGTTTACTGCATGGTTTTGATGGTTTACTGTTTACGTATCGTCACGTTTTGGTTGGGTTCCAAATAATTTAACTTATTACAACATAACTTATTTATTTTAAAACAATTTCAATGGAAAATAAATATCTTCATTTATTAGCCTTCTTCCAAATAAATCTACGAGATGTGTAACTCCTGTCTTTGAAAATCTGTACTTTCTTCTAAAATTAATGTTGTCGTAATCAACAAACGGATAACAACGCACCTTATAAATTTTGTGGCTTCGAAAAACTGTTTCCACCTGCTCTATTTCTTGAAACGATCTTTCAAAATCGCCGATTCTATAATCAAACAGGTTGTCGTCCATAATTAAAAAAAGTATTTCTTTAAAAATGACAAAATTTATACAATACGCGCGGTCTATTTGACTTTTGACAGCTCACGAATTCGCTATTCCACCACTAAACTAGGGGCCCGGATGGTTTAGCGTTACCATGGTGATATAAACCATGGAATAAAATAGAAGTTTTAAAACTTGGTTATTAGTAAGATTTTTGGCCGTTAGGTTTTAGTCACTCTATTCCATAGTTCAACCTCGCTACTTTTTCGTTATCAGTACCACCGTTAATGTTTGTTTTAATATTGTAAGTATATCACCAAATCTGTGATAAACGTTCAAACAAAATTTCAAAGTACCTATACAATCACGAAACTCAATTTGATAACCAACCCAACTATGTACATAGATTATCCATCTATTTATAAAGATCTACAGGGCGTATGAGCTAAAGATGTGGCTAAAACATCATATAACTTTTCTCAGAACTGAGCTAAAACTTTCTTCATTTTCCATCTCGGGCAAATAGTTGAGGGCGATTCTTTGACATTTGATCCTTACTTTGAGGGATATTATACTGGATACCTTTTCTGATCAATAACTTTGTTAGTTTGATAAAAAAAACTTTAAAAGGTATAAAATTATAATTTTAAAAGCGATTTAAAACTAGTGTAATTAATTAATTTATTTATTCTTTTACAAAATATGAACTTATTATAAAATAAATTAGCAAAATTATTTATATTTCTTTATTTATTTATAAGTAAAGAATTTAAATTATTTTTTTAATTATTTTTTTATAAATATTTATTTATTTATTAATTTACTTATTTAAGTATTTATTTATTAATTTATAAATGTATTTATTTATTTTATTTTTTATTTATTTATTTATTTATTTATTTATTTATTTTTTATTTTTTTATTTATTTATTCATTTATTTAGAAATTAATTTATTTAATTAATAAAAGTTGGTTTAAAAACTCAATCTTGGTTTACATAAAAGAGGAAGAACCTATTTATTTATTTATTTATTAAATATTGATTCTCGGGCAACTAACAGGTACTATGTCAAATATTAATTTAACAAGCACCCAATAACAAGTTGCCACATTCTGGAGACCTACGATATTAATCGTCTCACAGATCCAGACTGAAAACACAATAAAAAACTGTGTCTCCAACGGGAATCGAACCCGGGACCTTTGGCTCAGCAGTCAGATATCTAACCAACTGAGCCACGAAGGCCGACAACCTATAGGAAATAGTTTGTATAAAATTCACCATATTTATTTATTTACCTTATATTTATTAAATCATTTATGGCAATTATCGTCCATTACAAACATTTTTAAAAACAAACCTATTGTAAATATAAATTAAAGAAAAGGAAAAATAAAAAAACAAAACATATTAGGAAAAAACCATCCATATACCTCCATAATAAAGGTTATTTGAATACCTACATGAGTAATTCTTTTAACAGGTTTATAGAGCATTTTGCATTGGCCGGCAACATGTATTAACGTGGCAATGAATAAACGTGTTTTTTTTTTTAATTAGAAATGAATCGTATACCAACCTCTAATTATTATTATTTTAATTATTTATAAGTTTGACAAAGGTTTAATTTGGCATCCATATGATAGATACATAAGTGTTATGAAGCAATGGATTCTACTTTGAGATACTGTCAATAAATTAAACATAATATTCATTATTTTCCTATGCAAATTACGAGCTTTTGAAAATATCTAATTAGTATAATGCGAAGCGAAATAATAGACATTCCATGAATATGTAGAATATAAAGTGAATTCTAATAAATAACTTAATGATAACATTTGATATTACTACAAATTCAGGGTAGTGAAAATCGTATTTAAAATTATTACGGAATTGATAACATTCGGTGATAAGGAAATTATGTAAAATCCGAGTCGTTAAGAATTTGCATGGACGATTTATTAACAAACTAACGGCCGAATACGCAACGACACGACATTTATATTTTCCTCAGTAAAAGCATTAATTCTTTTTTTTGGGGATGTGATAGGAAAATGTGATATGTTTATTTATCTTTTGTACGTAATATTTTTTATTTTTATTTTATTTTATTTTATTTTATTTTATTTTATTTTATTTTATTTTATTTTATTTTATTTTATTTTATTTTATTTTATTTTATTTTATTTTATTTTATTTTATTTTATTTTATTTTATTTTATTTTATTTTATTTTATTTTATTTTATTTTATTTTATTTTATTTTATTTTATTTTATTTTATTTTATTTTATTTTATTTTATTTTATTTTATTTTATTTTATTTTATTTTATTTTATTTTATTTTATTTTATTTTATTTTATTTTATTTTATTTTATTTTATTTTATTTTATTTTATTTTATTTTATTTTATTTTATTTTATTTTATTTTATTTTATTTTATTTTATTTTATTTTATTTTATTTTATTTTATTTTATTTTATTTTATTTTATTTTATTTTATTTTATTTTATTTTATTTTATTTTATTTTATTTTATTTTATTTTATTTTATTTTATTTTATTTTATTTTATTTTATTTTATTTTATTTTATTTTATTTTATTTTATTTTATTTTATTTTATTTTATTTTATTTTATTTTATTTTATTTTATTTTATTTTATTTTATTTTATTTTATTTTATTTTATTTTATTTTATTTTATTTTATTTTATTTTATTTTATTTTATTTTATTTTATTTTATTTTATTTTATTTTATTTTATTTTATTTTATTTTATTTTATTTTATTTTATTTTATTTTATTTTATTTTATTTTATTTTATTTTATTTTATTTTATTTTATTTTATTTTATTTTATTTTATTTTATTTTATTTTATTTTATTTTATTTTATTTTATTTTATTTTATTTTATTTTATTTTATTTTATTTTATTTTATTTTATTTTATTTTATTTTATTTTATTTTATTTTATTTTATTTTATTTTATTTTATTTTATTTTATTTTATTTTATTTTATTTTATTTTATTTTATTTTATTTTATTTTATTTTATTTTATTTTATTTTATTTTATTTTATTTTATTTTATTTTATTTTATTTTATTTTATTTTATTTTATTTTATTTTATTTTATTTTATTTTATTTTATTTTATTTTATTTTATTTTATTTTATTTTATTTTATTTTATTTTATTTTATTTTATTTTATTTTATTTTATTTTATTTTATTTTATTTTATTTTATTTTATTTTATTTTATTTTATTTTATTTTATTTTATTTTATTTTATTTTATTTTATTTTATTTTATTTTATTTTATTTTATTTTATTTTATTTTATTTTATTTTATAGAATACAACAGCAATACAAAAAAGATTTTTACAAATATACAGAGATAATTTTTATTTTGCCAATTATAGTATTCTAAATATATTAAGTACATTCACATTTATTAACAACTAGTTGCATGTAGCACATGAGATCCAACTATCGTTAGCTATAGTAAGTATGTATTTTATTTTATTTTATTTTATAGAATACAACAGCAATACAATAAAGATTTATACAAATATACAGAGATAATTTTTATTTTGCCAATTATAGTATTCTAAATATATTAAGTACCTACATATACATTCATAATTATTATGAAGACAGGATTGGAAAGGAGAGAGGTAGGGAGGGGAGTGGGGGGAAGCATCGACCACTAGAAACTCATATTATGATTTATACCTCACGTGTCTCAATGTATGAATAATAATAAATTAAAATTAAGTTAAAGGGGCACAATTAAAAAGTTAAAGAGTTAAAGATGTGCACAAAAAAAATAGCACAGATTAAATATCCGATAAATTCACTTTTTTTTTAATACATAAAAAATAACAAATATTAACAAATATAATACAAACTGGCGGGCTTTTTGCCATTAGGCAATTTCTTCCGTTCATCCAGATAACAAAAGTATGACCAAATTGTATATGTAGGTACATCAAAAAATGAATGAAAGCGAAAAAAAATAAAACAACAAAAATATGCATTAAACTAAGATAAATATGAAAAAAATACATCATAGCAAAAACAGGATTTGGAATGGACACGAAGAGGAAATCGGGAACAGGTGTTTTTCGATAAAAATATTTTTAAATCGAATATTTTTTAAATTGTTTATACGCAAACATTGGGTTTTTCCCCAGTGGGGAGTCAAATGATATTTTTATTGACAAAAACGAAGGGATATTATAGAATGGAAGAATGTATATAGAACGAACTGAGTATGAATGCCAGCAAATCAAAGGTTATGGTCTTTGAAAAGATTGAAAGCAAAACAGCATGCCAAATGAAAGTAGAGAACGAATGTCTCGAGCAAGTCGACGAATATCTGGGAAGCATGTTTCAACGAAAAAACGAAACGAAATACCGAAAGAAGAGTTAGGCAGGAAACAGAGTGAATGGAGCACTCAAACCAGTTATGAAAGACCGCAACATATCAAAGGATGCTAAAGTTGCCATTCATAACGCTATCTTAGTGCCAACCTTGACGTATGCAAGTGAAAACTGGACATGGCAGAAGTCGCACAAAAGTAGAATAAATGCAGTTGAAATGAGATCGTTTAGAAGAATCTGTATGATGTATGAAAGGGTCTCGAAATGAAGACATAAGGAAAGAATGTAGGATAAAGAAAGATGTTATTAATAGAATGAAAGTGAACACATTGAGATGGTTTGGCCACATGGAGAGAATGAATGAGGAACGCCTGACGAAGAAAATTTACATTGCGGACAGGAATGGAATGAGAGGTCGGGGCCGCCCAAGGAAGGAATGGCACGTCCATGTGAACGGTATTTTGAAAGACGGAAATGTTAGAAGCATGTACAATAGACGAACATGTATGAGACGATGCATGAATGTTGACGAGGCGATGAATGTGTGCCAGGATAGAAAGATATGGCGTTCGGTTCTCTCTACCTACCCCGTTAGGGACATGACGTGATGGTATGTAATTATGTATGTATAAGAACCAGGAACTCAAGGCATGGGTTAAGTTATGCCTTGAGTTCCTGTTTCTTCTATTCTATAATGTTTGAATATTATGCAATTAAAAAAAATATTCGATTTACATACACATTGGTACAAATAGGTAAACAATTAAATATATTGCAAATTTAATTCTCAATATATGTATTGCATGCGTAAACTAATAATAATATCGAGATGTTGTTTTGACACGATGTTGACGATATGCACGGTGGCGTTAGTACCAATGTCCTCGGACCATCCTTTGTTTTACGAAGACATCCGAATGTCTCCGAGGATATACAGACATAACTTTGTTTATAGACAAACTAGAGAAAAAATATACATTCAGACTTCTCATCTGTGGCACAAATTATTCACTATACAGAGCATGCAGAAATTATGATTCTTTCTTCCATGACATACATATGTAGGCCCGTTATTACAGTCGGCTCTCAACTCATTGAGTTTTTTAAACTCAAGATTAATGTTAAAGGAAGATTGAATCCATTTCCGTATTACAGTGCAATATGACATGTCAGTTACTAAATCTTCAATTATAGACATATTTTACTTTTTCTGTGGTTATTATCTGTCAAATTTTAAATAACCTCAAATAATACGAACTACAAAATAGGACGCTACGGCTTGAAATACTATTGTTTTACTATCCAACATGGTAAATTAATTTTTTTTTTTCAACAAAACAATTCTTTTAAATGCCCATGTTCGTTTCAATATGGCTGTCAGCTTATTTTATTATGTGGCGCCACCGTCGATATAAATAACGCCTCTAGTGATAGAACACTGAATCAACACTGGTTGTTTGACGCCTCTAGTGATAGAAACTGAAACTACACGCGTTGCCTAGCAAATGACAGTTGACTCACCGTTATGTACTTAATCCGCCAGAAACGTTGAGTTAAATATTTGTCGTTTTAGTGACGTATTTGAGGGAAGATTAGGCCTAAACGGACACTGTTATATGCTATATTTTTGTAAAACTTGAGTTTAGCTCTTAAACTGAGACTGTAGTACCGGCCCATTGATCTCTTCAACTGATCGCGTAAAAGATCTAAACTATCCATTTTGGCCACATTCCCTCATCGCTCTGAGCGATCTTACGCACACTTCCGATAACGCTCCATTTCCTTTCAAATTCCTTTTCCTACAGAAAAAAATATTATGTTTCTTTTTCAATTCATGTTTTTTATACATCATGCATTTTTGGCTTATTTGTTGTATAACTGTCTGTTTTTTCTATGTACTAAATTGGCTGTAATTTTGTTTTCAATAAACAAAATAAAAAAAATAGATAAATAGGTAAAATTGGTTTTAAGGTACTGCGGTGAATTAGGGTTAAAGGGCGTATTGTATAGAAGTACATCTGTTGAATGAAAAATATTGCGAAGAGATACGAGAAAAAAAAATCACCAAAATAATACAAAGCCAGATTTTATTCGCGTTACATTTTTAGCAATGCTTCATTCCCCGGAAGAGAGTTCCCTCATAAATATAAATACACGCCGGAGGGTGTATTGTACCTAGTGTATTGAATATTCCAATCAATAATAAAGTCAGCCGGTCCGCCATCGCGCCGCCTCTTCTTCGGGGCATTTTCTTCCATCTTTATATGACAACGCCGACGATTATTTTCACATTTTATGTATTCTTTCAAACGCAACCCTAATTTGTAAATAATGATCGGCCCCCGACCTCCTACTCTGTGAACTGTTACACGTTTAACCCCCCCCCCCCCCCCCGTTATACCCTCATTTTTGACTCCTTCTGCTTCCCATCCCGTAATAAACACACACAATGTTTTTTTAAAGTTAATGTGGTAAAGTTTAAAATAAAAATTATATCTATAAATCATATTTTCAAAATTTATTTTCATACCTACATTTTCAATGAACATTAGGTATACAAATTTGCAAAATTTGAAAAGAATCGAATGAGTACTTTAGTCTATAATCGATAAAGTAAAATAAACACGCCGTACATATCACACAGCACATAGTATACACACAGATACATTGTGATGAAATTTTATTTGATGAAACTTTGCAGAATACAATCACAGTATGATACTACTAAAATAACAGTTTCAAAACCAGTACTAGGATGATGCAAATGTCAAATGCTTTTTTCTTTAAGTGGTTTGCAAATTCGTTGGATCTGAGAATATACGATAGTTTACCGAATGCAGCCCATGCAAGGCCTCGCCTGCGCTCAATCTATGCTTCAATTTTTACAAAACGTACAGTACAGAAACTCCGAGTAACGCAACGAGCAATGGAGAGGAGGATGCTAAACATTAGTCTTCGAGATCGAAAACGTAACGAATGGATCAGAGAAAGGACAAAAGTTACCGATGTTGCATACAAGGTAGCTTCCTTAAAATGGAATTGGGCTGGCCATGTAGTAAGAACAGCAGATGATCGATGGACCAAACGCACCCTGGAGTGGCGACCGAGAACTGGACGCAGAAACCCGGACAGACCGCAAACAAGATGGTCTGATGACATAAGACGAGTGGCAGGAAGTCAATGGTACAGGGTGGCGAGGGTAGAGAAGCATGGAGGTTGAAAAGGAAGGGCTATGTCCAACACTGGACGAATAATGGATGATAATGATACTACTTGACTATCTGCAATGAAAAATAATCTTCAAAATTTCGAATTAATTACTCCCCAATATATCTCCTTGGGGTAGTGAGGAGAAATAAGTGTTCAACTGGCTCCAGATGCTCAACTAGCGGAGATAATCGCGTCAGTGATTGGATTTATGACAGGTGCTATAGCAGACATTAGGACCTGGTTAATCTATTTTGTGTGAGTCCATAATGTTTGTTGAGGTAATGATTGTGAGTGCAGAAAGTTGAGATTGTGTACATATTTAGTGTGGAACGGGAACAATCACCTGGTTCATACTTGCATATAATTGTCAATAAAAATTGTAAACTACTAGCCCTAGAACAGGATTTCCTAGTTGGGAAGCAGTTATCTACTTATTGTTGTCATTATAAATATGGTGAGATAAAAGGTAAATAAAACAAATTATATTAGAGAGTGCATGTGTGTAAAATCAATAAGAAGAAGGAGATAAAATTAATATACTTACGCAATGTAAATGAAATCTTGAAGCAGTACCTAGAATGAAAACCACACTAGGACAAAAAAACTATACATACCTAGCACCTAAACTTCATAATATGTTAAAACAAGACTAATGCAAAAAAAATAATATTCAAATGAAGGGCAGAGAAGACAAGGGCAAGGAAGAGACAAGGGCAGAGAAGGGCAGACAAGGGCAGAGAAGAGAGCGAAAGACTATTGCATATAGTGAAATGAATAAATAAATACATTGTACAATTAGACTACCTTACAGTAGGTACCAATAGATTAACATTATACTAAATAAAAATATATGTAATGACACTCCGACACAGGCATTGGCCTAGTGGAGTGTCTTATCCAGAAATCATCTACAAAATATAAACACTATAATAAGTAAGTGATTAGAATAAAAAACATAAACATTAATTTTAAGTTCATTATAGTACTATATATAATAAGTTATATTGTACATACCTAATATATTATTATATTTGTCAAAAAAGTATTTATAATAAATAAATAAATAAATGATTCAACAATATAAACCTTACAAAATTCCATTATAATTCACTTTTAAACATTCGACATAATCAAGGGACCACGCATCGTACAAAAAATTTGTGTGGAAGGGTTCGAAAATAAAAAACGCGCTATGAAAATGATTGATAGCCTTTCCGTCCTATTTCCTCAATTGCCTCGGAAAATTTGCATTAAATTATACACGAAAATTGGGGGAGGGGGGGAAGTTTCATGAAAACACGAGAGGAAAAATTATCGATAAAGGAAGTATGCAAAAACAGAGAAGTGCGGCAATCGGTCCTTTCCCGTAAGGGGTATGGCGTGATGGTATGTATATATGTGATGTGTAATTGTTTTTCTCATAAAAAATCATTAAATATTTTTTTTACAATATATAATAAGAATCCCTAACAGAAATCTCCTGGGGGCCTATTCAGGTTCTTTTATCGCAACAATATACACAAGTTTTTACGCTACACGTGTTTCTTATAGCAGATCGCTATTCTGTTTTCCACGGACACTAGCCCGCGTAAACTTTCGCGCATTATATCGAGGAAACCGCCGTTCGCCGTTCGTAACGCGGTATTCTGATTGGAGCGAAATACGAATGACATTCGACAGGTGAAACATATGGGCTCACACAAAATATATTAACCAGGTCCTCATGTCTGCTATAGTACCCGTCATAAATCCAATCTCTGACGCGATAATAGATATTATTTATTATATATTATTTTTTTCTTTGTATAAATTCAAGATATTTCAATATTGTTCCATTGTAATCTGTTTTTTAAAAGAATTATTATTATTATTTTCATTATTAATGAAATTCTGTTCTATTATGTAGTGACGGAGAAACATCTTTGTAATGCCATCTATTGAGAAATTGGTTAATAAACAATGAAAACAACAGTCCTTGTACAAGAGCTGACAATGCTTTTATATAGATGTCACCTCTGATAATTTGTTATTTGATATCTCCAAGATATACCAAGTATTCATCAGTATGTCCAATAATTATTACGAAACAAAAATAAACCGTATCGAGCATCAGAGATGGGGGCGACCAAGATTGACTACGCGACCGGCACTTTGACCACCTCTGGTCTGGATGGTATAGAGCGGACAATCGAATTATCACAAAAAAATAATCAAGATAAAAAAATAAGAATCGACGGGATAATTTACAGTTATTTATTAGCCGATGAATATAAAGAATTGTCGGTTTCGGTAAAATATACAGAGGATATTCGTTTAGACTGGTTTTATTGCCGATTGTTACAAGTATTTTCTTACAAAATATACATAATATATGAAACGTATTTATTAGGATAATGTTTTTTTCAATAAATTATTTGTGATACTATGTCACACAGAAAAAAATATTATGACAACCGAACCTGCTACTTGCGTTTTAGCCAAACATTTGTTATCAGTATTAAAGGTTTATCTATCTATGACTGTACGGTTTGGCTGTGTGCACAAAAAAAATGGTTGCACAAAATCAATTGTTTTGTAGTCACTATAGTTCGGTTAATTTTAAGATGTAAATTTGTTACTTTTAACAAAAAAAATAGTGCAAAGTGATGATCTAAGTGAATGGAATATGTGAAGAAACCCGTGTCGACCGCCGTGGCACAGTTGGTAAGCCGTTCGGTTTCTATGCGGGCGTCCTGGGTTCGATTCCCAGCAGAGGAGAAATTTATTTATATTTATTTCTCACGCAAATATTGCTTCTCTGGGCTGAAAACACTGGTTAGTTGGAAGAAATTGCCATACGGCAATAAACTCGCCACTTGCGCAAGGTGCAAGGAAGTGTTCATTATTATTATTTTTATAAGAAAAAAAGTAAAGAAATCATACATTTAATCGCAGAGTAGCCATAGCAATTTTAAACAAGTACTGCCTTAGAACAGATTATGGGTCGGTATTACAGTCTCAGTTTACGAGCTAAACTCAAGTTTTACAAAAATATAGCGTATTACAGTGTCCGTTTAGACCTAATTTTCCCTCAAATACGTCACTAAAACGACAAATATTTAACTCAACGTTTCTGGCGGGTTAACTACTTAACGGTGAGTCAACTGTCATTTCTCGACTCGTTGCTAGGCAACGCGTGTAGTTTCAGTGTTCTATCACTAGAGGCGTTAGTTGCATCGACGGTGGCGCCACACAACAAAACAAACTGAGAGCCATATTGAAACGAACATCGGCATTTAAAAGCATTATTTTGGTGAAAAAAAAATTTACCATGTTGGATATTTCAAGTCGTAGCGTCCCGTTTCGTAGTTCATATTATTTGAGGTTATTTAAAATTTGACGTATAATAACCACAGAAAAAGTGAAATATGTCTATAATTGAAGATTTAGTAACTCACATGTCATATTGCACTGTAATACGGAAATTAATTTAATCTCCCCTTAACATTAATCTTGAGTTTAATAAACTCAATGATTTGAGAACCAACTGTAATATCGGGCCTATGTCTAGCGAGGCAGTAAAATTTCCAAATATGTGGAAGATAAATAAATGTAAAATTGTAATAAGTTATAAATTAAATTGTTTATTTTTTTTCTTAATAATATTTATACTCGATTTTGACTGCAATATAAAATATAAAAATTGGTTTTTTGTAGTGAATAACAATCTATATTTGTGATGGTATAGTGATTAACTTTCAGTTTTTGTACAAAACAATCTTTTTTGTGCGTTATTTTTGTGTGGAAGCTGAATTCACTATTGGGATTGCACTTTGTGTGTTTGACAGATACTTATTGTGAGTTATCTTATTTTTCTCTCGTCACATTTGATCTAAAACAGTCGTTAATAAACAAATAACTATCAAACAGAATAAAAATCGTGTTTAATGAAGAATTTGTTTTCGAAATATATATAAATATCAAGTGATAAGTGGTGACATTTTTGAAAGTAAACATTTTAAATTCGCTCAGCATTTTTTTTTACCGTATACATTGCAATCAACGTGTTTGGTTGATTGGCGACAATGAATGACCCACCCGATAAGGGTGGCCCTAATGCCAAAAAGAAAAGACTGGATATGGAACCAGAGTCTTCTTCACAAATGACAATTCGGTCAAATGAATACACAAATCAATTTGTCAAAGAAGGCGACTGTCCACCTTCAGTTGCTGTCAATGAGAGCGCATGCATATCTTCGGCTTCAGTTGGTGAGAGCCAGTACTCGCCTTTGGCTCTTCCGCCTTTCATGGTCGTTGTGGAGAACACGGAAAAGGGTAAACCCATTCATCCCATGGTTTTGGGTGGTTTACTATCTAGATCAGGTATGGAGGGGATTGTCCCTGGAGGAGTGAGGGCGGATGGAGGTCGCCGCACCATAGTTACATTTGCAACTGCTAAATATGCAAATAACTTTATAAAATCGAATATGCTTTCATCTAAGGGTTTGAAATCTTATATTCCCAATTACAAACTGTACAAGAGTGGATTGATTAGACGCATACCAACGGATCTAACAGATGACGACATTATGAACAATATTCAAGTACCCCTTGGTTGCGGGAAAGTTGCTAGACTAAGACGTTTGAATAGAAGGACTAATATCAACGGAAAAATGGAGTGGATTCCTTCATCCACAATTCTTGTCACATTTGAGGGGCAAAAACTCCCTGATTACATATACTTATTTTATAATTCTATAAATGTTGATTTGTATATTCCGCCTTCATACATTTGCCATAAATGCCAAAGATACGGACATACCCACACTAGATGTACCAATTCATCAAGATGTGCTAAATGCGGTGAAAACCACGAATCTAAAGACTGCTTAAAAACAGAAACTAAAAGCATATGTGTAAACTGTAAAGGTGACCATATATCTACAAGCAATATTTGCCCTGAGTTGCATAGACAAAGGGATATTAGACGTGTTATGGCTACAGAGGGCGTATCCTTTGTTCAAGCTTCTAAAAAAGTTGGAGCCCCCAAAAAATCGTTCAGTGAGGTGACTTCAGCATCATCTCCTAATAAAAAGCAAATTAAGAAAATCATAGATCACAAAACAATCAACTCCTTATTGTCCTACTCAAATGGACAACCACTGAATCCCAAGAATGGATGTGGTGTGCCCCCAGAATTTAATATCAATGCTTCTTCTCCATCCTCTTCTTCTAATGATTCTTCGATTTCTGAATCGCCACTTAATCCTAATAACATTAAACTGATGTTCCAGATTTTTACCTATTTATTATCAAATATTAATGATGAATCTATCTTTACACAAATGTCTTCTCTTCTAGCTCCTCCTGCTTCACCTGAATCTCATAATTAGACTAGGTATCTCTAATATGGTGTCATTTTTTTTTCTTGCTATTACTCATAGCTTAATTATTTTAAGTGAAGACATCGCAAATAGAAAAATTCACAGTAATTACAGATACTAATTCTAACAAAAATATTTCAGTCCTACAGTGGAATGCTCGAAGTGCTGTGAGTAATAGAGCTGATATTGTTTATCTTTTAAACCACTATAAAATCAACATCGCTGCTATTGCCGAAACGTGGATTAGACCACACTATTCTTATAATATACCAGGATACTTTTGTGTAAGAGGCGACAGACAGGAGGGGAGAGGCGGTGGCGTGGCTTTGTTGGTCGACTCGGCGCTTTCTTTTACCCAAATTGATCTGCCTTTTAATCCATTTCTGGAAGTGGCGGCTGTAATAATTAATAATATAGGATTCATATCAGCGTATGTACCTCCGGGCTCTGGTTTTGACAACAGTTTTTGGAACTCCGTAGTGCCACTCCTCCCTGCATCGTATTTTATTCTAGGGGATTTTAATGCTCATAGTCCATCTTGGGGTTGCTCTAGATCAGATAGGTCAGGAAATCATATTTTGACATTCATCGATGAACATAATTTGTGCATCCTAAATGATGGATCAGCAACGAGGCTGACTCCAACGGGTCAGAACCGAAGCGCTCTGGACCTGTCCTTGTGTACAGGAGATTTGGCCAGCTCTGTAAATTGGACGATAACACACGATGCTTTCTCAAGCGACCACTTTCCCATTATTTTCACGTACAATTGTTCCTCTAGCCTATATTTACCTCAAAACCAGAGAAACCTTTATAACATTCGTAAGGCGGACTGGTTTAGATTCAGGAAGATAATTGAGAGCAGAGTTAATGAAAGAGAGAATCCATTCGATAGTAATACAACCGTCCAAAATAACTACAATAACTTCTTCCAAATTCTAAAAGATGCAACAGATGAATCCATACCGAAAAAGAAGGGTGGTAGAAGGCCTAGGAGATATACTCCATGGTGGGATGAGGAGTGCGATATACTGGTTGAGGAGCGTAAAAAAGCCATGCTCAAATATAAAAACGACATGTCTATGGAAAATTTTTTGTCTGCTAAGGCCCTTCAAGCAAAAACAAAAAAGGCACTTAGACAGAAAAAGCGTAATGGTTGGTCTGGATTTTGTTCGTCACTGTCTCCCAACTCCCCACCGTCATATGTTTGGGACATGATTAAACGCTTTAGGGGCTCGATGGTTCCTCCTCGTAGATTGCAGTATACCAAATTATGACTCCCCAACTTTGTTAAGTCTTTAGCTCCCTCATATGTTCCCAATATAACTCAAATTACATTGCACGGACAATCTGCAACAGTTAACACCGGCTCATGTTTAGTCTGGCCGTTTTCCTTAGATGAACTGAAAATATCGTTAATAAAGACCAAAAACTCGTCCCCAGGTCTGGATAAGATCCCTTACTCGGTGCTGAGGAAACTTCCGGATCCATTTCTTCTTTTCCTTTTAGACATTTTCAACCAAATTTTGCACAAAAGCTCTGTCCCTGTGGAATGGAAACACCAGTTGGTGATCCCAATTCCGAAACCGGGTAGGGATCTGACCCTGGGGTCATCATACCGTCCTATTGCCTTGTCTTCTTGTATATTAAAATTGCTTGAACACCTTATTAAGATACGAATAGAATGGTTCCTGGAAAACAGTCGTCATTTATCAAGTAGCCAGTTCGGGTTTAGAAGGTCACTCGGATGTATGGATAGTCTATGTACTCTTGTTACGGACATACAGCTGGCTTTTTCTAACAAAGAGTTCCTCGTGGCCGCTTTTTTAGACATTGACGCAGCCTACGACAACGTATGTCTTCATACACTCTACATTAAGCTGATTCAGTTGAACATTCCTGACCCTTTAGCTAGATTGATATTCAACATGTTCATTGAAAGGAGAATAGTTATTGAGAGTGACGATGGGGTAATTGTTAGATCTGTGTGGAGGGGTCTTCCGCAGGGTTCTGTTTTGTCTCCCCTTCTATTCAATGCGTACTTATATAACATACGGTCTGCTATCCCTAGCGATTGCAAAATATTACAGTATGCAGACGATATAGCCTTGTACACTGTTCATAGGAACATTGATCGAGCTGTAAACATTCTGTCCGACTCCATTTCTAGATTAAATACCTGGTTGCTTTCTCACTCTCTCCAATTATCTCCTGTAAAATCAAAGATTATGGTTTTCTCCAGAAAGCATAGAAACCCTGAAGTTTTAATACGTCTTAACGATATTGACATTCCTCAGGTTGACGAAACCAAATTTTTGGGAGTTGTTTTCGATAGGAAGTTGGCATGGAACTCTTTTGTTGATAAAATAACAGCTAAATGCGAACGTAATACAAACATCCTACGAGCAGTGGCTGGAGTTTCATGGGGATCTCACCCTTCCACTATGAGAAACATGTACAATGCGTTGATTCGTTCCCACCTCGACTATGCATGTTTTTTGTTAAATTCTCTTCCAATCCATCTAGAAACTAGGCTTGAGAGAGTTCAGTCTAGGTGTCTTAGACTTATAATGGGTGCTATGCAGTCTACGCCTATAAACGCTCTTCAAGTGGAATGTTCGGAGATGCCGCTGGTTATAAGGCGACTCTACCTGGCAGAAAGGTTCATTCTCAAACGCATTAGTTATTCTGAACATCCACTTTTCGATAATATCGTTAAACTGAATCAGTCCTACCAGTCCAACAGATATTGGCTCAAAAAACACATCCCTCTGCTATGTACAGCTTATTCTTCTATTAATGACACATACAAAGGATCAAAATATCCCTTTCCCTCTTCAGTTTTCAATTTGCCTCTTAAAGTCTTACAAACGATTCCTAATGTCATACAAAATATTGGTTTAACCAAGAAACCCAAACATTGCTTTAATGATTTTAATCAAAAGTTTATTTCTTGTGTAAATGAAAAATGGCCGACTTATCTAAGAATATACACGGATGGATCTAAATTAACTACTGGCGAATTCGTTGGATCTGCTTTTGCAATCCCTAAATTGAACATAGAGGCCGGGTTCAAATTACCATCTGAGGCTTCAGTGTATACCGCTGAATGCTTTGCATTAAAGGAGGTCTTACGCGAATGCGTATCGCTGTCAAAACAAAATATTATCATCTTTTCTGACTCACTTTCCTTAGTAAAATGTTTGTCCTCCCCTTATTCCATTTTTTCGCGCAATCAACTTATAATTGACATTCGTCTATTGCTATACGAATTACAAGAAGAAAATAAAGACGTGGTAATCGCATGGATCCCGGCACATAGCGGCATTTATGGTAATGAGAGAGCGGATGCATTGGCCAAACAGGCCGCCCTCCAGGGTAATCTTCCGAACAATTTCGTTGTTCCTGAGTGTGATCTGCTGAGTGTTTTAGAACGTGACAGGGTGAAAGACTGGTGTTCACAATGGCAAAATAGCCCCAAAGGTTACCATTATAAAAAAGTGCAGAGTTCCATCCCCTCGCGTCCTTGGTTCCACCGAAAGAGGTTATCTAGGCATCACATTGTTTATATTTCTAGACTGCGCTTTGGTCATATGCGATTGGATAGCCATCTGTTCCGTCTCGGATTGGTGGAGTCCCCGTTCTGCGAATGTGGATGGGATGAGGAAACTCCGGATCACGTTCTGTTTGGTTGTCCAATCAGGGATGCGCTAGACATTTATTTTAGGTTTGAGAATGTCCAATACCCTGTTTCCACAGTTTACCTTCTTGGGCTGAACTCTCCTCAAGTTCATGGTTTAATATTTAAATCGATTATAAAAAATCTGACTATTATTTAATTCTTTTTCTTTTATTGACTTAATCTTTGTTAACTAATGTTTCTGATTAATAACGGCTGCAACATCCTTTTATGGGTGAAAAGCCTTAAGAGAAAAAAAAAAAAAAAAATATTTATACTGTTGGAAATATATTATTCATTCATTCAAACGCCTTGTTGCATTATGTATGTATACAGTTTCCGAAGATTTGCGAAGATTAAGGAACTCAAGCCCATCGCCGTTCGGCCAAATTAACAAAACCAGCATTCAAGCGTCAACCGTTTAACTGAATAGTATCGCGTTTTTCTTAGTTAATTTATTTTGACCCATGACATCACGAACAGCTGAACTATTATCTAATTGTATTATTTTTCGTAAGAATACACTAATGTTGATATGTACATAAGTAATATTTTGTTTGAAACCCTTCATCACTGTAAATTGTACATATATCAAATATTAAACTGACTGATCCCTGTGGAAAATTTCATGATAAAAATATGACTCAGGATTGTGAAAGTTTCTATTATCACGGTTTTTCCAACTTTGAAGTCAAAAAATACCAATTTAGAGGCTTCGCAGCATATATGTTCCATATACGGATTTACTCAATATTGCAATGCCATATTTGGAGGAACATGTTTAAAAAAGAAATCTTTTGAACACGCAAATATATTATGAATATCCTTCTAATATATAATCATTTTAAATATAATAATTTGGTAACTCTGGCAAACCGCAAGACCCTAATTGATACTACCCCCTATCCAGTAATTAATGTACCTAAAATAGGAACGTTCTTAAATTGTAGATTTTAGATTTACGGTCTTATTTCAGCGTTATAAAATATAAATTTGGACTAAATGGAACAGAAACGTACCCATTTTGGCTGGAACGTTCTTAAAAAGTCATTGAATCAGACTTATTATGAATTGTTATGAAAATTATGAAATTTTCATAATTATTCAAAATACGTCTAATTCAGGAACTTTTTAAGAACATTCCGTCCAATAAAGGTACGTTCTTATTCCATTTAGTCCAAGTTGATATTTTATAACGCTGAAATAAGACCGTAAATTTAAAATCTACAATTTTAGAACGTTCCTATTTTAGTTACAATAGTTACTGAAAATGAGATATTATATATTTGTTTAAGTTGGTCAACTATTTTGTGGATTCCCCAGACTTGTTGAAAAAATTTTGATTTCACTATCCGAGCAGAACAACCAGATATCCTAGCACTTTTTATATTCCTAATTGTAATAACAACTACACTCAGAATGCTTTTGTGTACCGTGCTTTCACTATGTGGTGTACAATGCTTTCTTCAATAAACTTGACATCTCTGCGAGATCTCTCAGTGCGTTTAGGACAGCTGTCTCCCCCTATCTTTCCTAGTACTTTGATTTAATCAGTCGTCTTATTTTTGTGTTTTTATTTTTTATGTACAAGTTAATCAATTATAGGTACATTATTTGTAATTTTTGTATCAATATTAACTATCCTATTGAATAATGCATGGAGTTTTCACTGGTCCACTAATAAAGCAATGTACGTTGTCTATTTTATAAATTGTGTAGACTGTATAACTCTCTATCAACCAATAAATATAAAAACAAATTAAAATAAAATAGGGTACAATTTGTTAATGGCTGTGGGTCTGAGACAGATAACTGGGAATGTAAGAGACTATAATTGTATTCAGTCAAGCCCAACACCCGGCTGTCAAAACAATGTCGATGCACATGATGCCTGTTGAAAATTTTATGATAAAAATATGACTCAGGATTGTGAAAGTTTCTATTATCACGGTTTTTTCAACTTTGAAGTCAAAAAATACCAACTTAGAGGCTTCGCAGCATATATGTTCCATATACGGTTTTACTCAGAATTCTGAGTAGTCCGTACCCCCCTTATAACTTTTGACCCGCTCAATTTAAAGAGCCCAAAATTTCAGAATATATAAATAGTTGAAGGCCTACAAAACTTTTATACTCAGAATTTTGAAGGAATATAAAAAGTGATTGTTTTACTTATAATTCGATTTAATGTCGACTTCTTGTTTTTGACATATTGGTTTTCGATAAATTCGCTAGATGATGTCTCTGTATACATAAGTAGATAAACATATTTACCGGAAAGGTATTATTGTGGGCTATATGAATCAGACTTACGTTGAGCAATAAAGAGAATTGTTGAAAACACGTAGATATTTTAACTTGTTTACCAGAAGAATATTGCTAACGTCACAAGAAAACTGTCTCTAAGAGCTCTAGATCCTCAAATGAAACTTTTTATTATTATTACAAAGATACCTGTTTTTCGACATTGGACCATTTCGATTTTCAAAACATGGCTTTTCTTAACCCTTTCTTAACCGATGATTCCAAATGGAATCATTAATGTAATTTACGTATATCTCAATGAAAATTGTTATCATCTGTGTTATTTCTCTTCTAAATTATTAATCACAATATTTTTGATCGCTTACAACACTGAGAATGACGGAAACTTCTGTACTCGGTAATTGTACAGTTGAAAACTCGGTTATTGCGAAATTTGCTTTTCTTGCTAAACTTGGTTATTCAAAATTTAATAAATGTGAGTTTTTTTTGTTTTCTAGCATGATATATATTTTTTAATTATATAATTATATTTCCTTCAATCTCTAATAATAATTAAAAATGAAAGATTATTTTATTTAATTAAAAGTTAATAGTTTTATATATGAATGATGACAATTGGAATCGTTAAAATTTCCAAAAAAAGAAAAAAAAAATATAAAATTATCAATATCTCTTTATAATCACATATTTTGCCCATTTTTTATGAAACATATTTATTTTCATAATGCTTTCATAATTCGGTTAGGAAAGGGTTAAGATTCAATGTCGAAAATATGCTTAAAGGGTTGGTTATTTCAAAACAAATAGAATAGAAGATCCAGAGAAGTGACCTAAAAATTTAGAATTCAAACTCTCCACTATATTACATTTATAATTGTATGTACGCAAATATGCCCATGTTTAAACAGGAATTTCCTAGTTAGATGGCCATAGCATAATATTATGATGTAGGTATTGTATATTTATAAAATAAATAAATAAATAAAAATAAATAAATTAGCAAACTCTATTAAATATATATTCTGAATTTATTAATATTAATCGAATATATTTTTATTATTGCATATGCGCAAACATTGGATTTTTTTCCCTGTCGGGAGTCTTTTCAAGCGAAAAGAATTTCAGTATTACAATATATAGAAGTTTCAAAATTGAATTGATAGGGATCTCATTAAAAAGGCATAATTGGTGAACGTTGCGCAAGCGCATAAAGTGATCACGTAAACCAGCCGATGACAGGTCGTAAGCCCTGTAGGTGCCTTGATTTCCCGGTTCTCCTACAATAAATATTCCAACTTCGTCTCTATTGAGATAATTAAAAATTTATTAATATTAATCTACTCTTCCTTATTATAATTTGTATTTATTTGTTTCTTACTTGTTGGGTTTTCAATTTAATGCAACTACATATGTCTTTCTTTTTCTCAATATTCTGCTCTTGTGTAAAAGTTCAATGATGTTTTTGTTTTATTATTATTTTTTTTAATCATAGTTGGAAATTCTCAATTTTATCTAGAATATGTAGATTGACTGCGACATGCATATCCTTGTACTTGCCAAGTATTGTTGCTATCGACTGCGGGTATAATATTTGGTAGGACCGCTGTCAGTCTACTGATTCATGTAAACTTATTGATGTTTTGTATATAAATATGTGTATGTATGTATGTTTCTATATATAATTTGTTATATTTTTTGAACTTGTTTCCTGCCTAAGCAATTTGCTCTATTTTATTTTTATACATAACTAATGTTACTAACGAAATAATTTTGAATATTTTTTTAATTGGTATACCCAAAGACATCCTATTCCTTGTGGGATTTTAGTGTGTACAGTTGATTTATTATAAATGATAGAATGGGATAAATCTTATACATAAGAAAAGGTAAAAAATTAGACAAACTTGAAATATTAGAGATAAATAGAGTAAAATGTAAAAGCAACGTTCCTTTGATTAACGCACAAATAGATTTTAATACTTCTCCATTATTATTACCATTAGAATAGTTAATGTCGGGTTTTTCTTTTGGCCATTATTCAATATAATTGCTGTCCTTCTAATACAATATTTGTATATTCATTCCTTCACTTCAATTTTATTTTTATTATACCTGCATACATATTTACCTTAATGTCGTTCGGGTATTTAATTTTTCTTAGAATTGCCCCCTTCCATATCTATTGTTGTTATCCTCTTTGTGAATCTATATATAGATGGTCTTCATCATTATTGTTCACCATTCTGACGATGCTCATCATAGAGCGATACCGGTGAATGGGAGTCGCGTTTGCGAAAAATTTAAGTAGAACGTAAAATTAAATATAAAATTTTTTTTTCATAGTTTTAATTAATTATGGAGTTCTACCACGAAGTGACAGTGCCTAATATTGAAAAAAAAAAATATTATAATTGATATTATGTTTATGTATATTGCCCCCAAGTCAAATTGAAAACGCTGTTCGTTATCGCCAAGCGCTATTTTTTTTTTGTATGGGATTTGACGTTTGTTGTTTGTTATTGTAGAAAAAATTTCTACAACAAACGTCAAATCACATACGAAAAAAAAATAGCGCTTGGGGATAACGAACAGCGTTTTCAATTTGACTCTGGGCCATTGTATGTTAACCGTGTTCCAAATCTTAAATAAATAAACAAATATGATATATAGGAGTAAGTAATTTTGTTATACGATTAGCAAATTATCAATTCTTTGGTAAAAATAGAAATGTTTTCTCCTTATTTTGTGTTTTTCTTTCTCTGAAAAATATGGCATAACTCTATTCTCGGCCGACCACCAAAAATACCGAACGCGCTAAAGCGAGGATTAATAATAATAAATTTCATAAGGAATTTGTTGAACAATTTATAAACTATTCAGCTTTGTAGGTATTCGCATTAAATTTTAATAAATCAGGTAAAACATAGGTACGAGTTTAGTTTCAATGGAAGCTTAGGCGACATGACAATAGGAAATAACAGCGGGGAATTTTAAACGATTGGCATTTCCACAAAAATGATTGTGCTTCGGTCAACGTCGTTGAACTAACCACGAAACGACCACAGTTTTACCCCAATATATCTTTTTGAGGTAGTTAGGAGTGAAAATAGTCACAGAGAGGTTTGAAGAATGCGGCTTTCCTGCTTAAACGAATGTTTAGTTTCCTGTGCTACGTTCACAACGAACGCCGAGTACACTTAGTGACGCTCTAAGCAGTTCATAATGACAGGAAGTAGACGCTTGAAAGTCAATCTGTGGCGTTCAGATTGAACGTCGAGTGTACGCACCAAACGCTCGGTAAAATTGTCGGGTGAAAAACGCTCTGACAGTTATAGTATCTGTTGACTTCTATTTTACTGTGGAATAATGACTTCTATTTGTTTCTGTGGTATCTATTTTGTCAGTTTTTGGTAAATTATCATACATTCTGAAATCCCGTAAATACTCTCATTATTTGAAAAAGAAGCTATTCGATGCGTGTATTCTCCCAGTGCTTACTTATAGAATGGAAACATCAGTCCTAACAAAACGAATAATGCACAAGCTGTAAGTGACACAAGGAGCTATGGAGAGTAAGTTGCTGGGTATTTCAATAAGGGACAGAATTCAGAATGTCATGATAAGAGATAGAACTAAAGTAGCCGATGTAGCGGAAAGCGTCGCTGTTCTTAAGTAGAGCTGGGCTGGGCATGTTGCCAGATGCCAGGATTCACGATAGACTAAAAAAATCGTAGAATGGCGACCGAGAACAATCCGAAGAGGTGTCGGCAGACCCTTGGCAAGGTGGTCTGATGACATCAAGAAATGTGCTGGAGGGAGATGGATGCAGTTTTCCCAAGACAGGGAGTTGTGGAGGATCAAAGGGGGAGGCCTATGTCCAAGAATGGAAAAAAAGGCTGAAAAAGAAGAAGAAGAAGATGTTGTAATTCAAAATAAGGGATATACATAATGGAGTATGTAGGAATTGCGGGGAGTGGGGAGGGAATAAAGGGGATTGGTATTCCGTGCCTCGTATCACTGCGTCATTGCTATGACGCCTTTTATAATTAAAATTGTGTTATTTTATAATTATATAAAATAACACAATTTTAATTATTGCCCGACCAGATGAAATCAAAACCCTCATGATAACCCATATCATGGATACAATTATATGAAATTCCATAAGATAATTATATCCACGATATGGGTTATTTTTATTTTATTGGTTGATAGAGAGTTATACAGTCTACACAATGTTATAAAACAGACAATGTACATTGCTTTATTAGTGGACCAGTGAAAACTCCATGCATTATTCAATAGGATAATATTTATTTATTGGTTGATAGAGAGTTATACAGTCTACACAATGTTATAAAACAGACAATGTACATTGCTTTATTAGTGGACCAGTGAAAACTCCATGCATTATTCAATAGGATAATATTTATTTATTGGTTGATAGAGAGTTATACAGTCTACACAATGTTATAAAACAGACAATGTACATTGCTTTATTAGTGGACCAGTGAAAACTCCATGCATTATTCAATAGGATAATATTTATTTATTGGTTGATAGAGAGTTATACAGTCTACACAATGTTATAAAACAGACAATGTACATTGCTTTATTAGTGGACCAGTGAAAACTCCATGCATTATTCAATAGGATAATATTTATTTATTGGTTGATAGAGAGTTATACAGTCTACACAATGTTATAAAACAGACAATGTACATTGCTTTATTAGTGGACCAGTGAAAACTCCATGCATTATTCAATAGGATAATATTTATTTATTGGTTGATAGAGAGTTATACAGTCTACACAATGTTATAAAACAGACAATGTACATTGCTTTATTAGTGGACCAGTGAAAACTCCATGCATTATTCAATAGGATAATATTTATTTATTGGTTGATAGAGAGTTATACAGTCTACACAATGTTATAAAACAGACAATGTACATTGCTTTATTAGTGGACCAGTGAAAACTCCATGCATTATTCAATAGGATAATATTTATTTATTGGTTGATAGAGAGTTATACAGTCTACACAATGTTATAAAACAGACAATGTACATTGCTTTATTAGTGGACCAGTGAAAACTCCATGCATTATTCAATAGGATAATATTTATTTATTGGTTGATAGAGAGTTATACAGTCTACACAATTTATAAAACAGACAATTCATTTATTTATCGTATGGGTTAATCACATACACATCATAACAAAACAAAGTTTAGATACAAAAATAATAGTAAAAAAAATAATAATAATAAAATAATAGCACAAGTAGGCTTGCTTGACAAGGTTTAATGTCAATGTTTAAAATATAATTAGTCGCTGAGTCACTCAACAAGAAGAACTCCTTGAAATCTCCCGCGTACGCCCTGAGGTCACACTCGGACACAATGTGGTCCATGGTCTGTCTATCCGCCCCGCAGTCGCATCTAGGGGAGGCCAACAAGCCACATTTGTGAAAAAATTCAGCACATCTGCCATGTCTAGTTCGGATTCTGATCGAATCCCGGCGGTTTAATTGATATGCAGGGCAGGCCGTGGTTCACCGGGTCCGAGGCCTCTTCCCCCATGTCTCCATGATGCTAAAGTTGGAGTCATGTAGATTTTTTGCTGTTTTTAGCCGGGGATTTCTTGATCTGAGCCTGTTGCTGGTCAAGAGGTATTCCAGATCTGGGCAACTCAGGTTGTTTTAGTAATTTCGTTAAGAGCGTTCTGTCTTCGGAGGTCTTTTACAAACAATGTACAGGCAATGTACATTGCTTTATTAGTGGACCAGTGAAAACTCCATGCATTATTCAATAGGATAATTAATTAGAAGGTTTTGATTACACAGTTCGACCAGATTAGCCCTACACGGTGCACGACGAAAAAAGATTCATTCAAGACTGCTTGATAAATAAATGTAAAACTTCATAATCCCGGCAAATGACATCGAAACGGTTGAAGGTGGTGAGTTTATAAATATTAAGAGCTTTGAAAATATAATATGATACAATAAATCTTGACAACACCTTCCATCCCCCTGTTTGGTAAATGTCGCTGTGTCTTGTGAATATTATCCCCCATTAGACGCCCATATTCCTTCACCTTTTTGTTACCTAAACTACTGCCATTACTTTGATTTCTTTAGCCCCCCGCCTCCTCACACAGACGCCGGCGTCGCGACGCGATATACACCACGACGGACTTGGTGGATATGCCTCCCGCATCATAACCCTCTCGTATAAACTTCACATATAATGACACATATTTTTATCTCCACTGCTATATAATAGTGAAGATAAGACGGAATTGATCCAACTACACTACAAACTTAAAACAGCGAACAATTATAGACATGATCGACGAAGTTATTTTTTTGTAGAATCGCATTATAAATTATGTCTATAATTTATTTATTTATTTATTTAATATACAGAGACACCAACAGAACACTGAACAACACAAACGAAGAAATCAGACATGATACAAAAACATAAGAATCTCCAGTGCTCCAATAACAGGTATCTCCCGCATGGCTATTGTGCATAGTTTGGTAGGTACAATCAACGTCTCCTGAGCATTCATATAATAACAAAAAAGACATTACTTTGCACAGTTAAAAATAAAGTTTAAAATACATATATACATATATGTAGGAGAACAAAAAGAAAACAAAAGTTGAAATAAAAAGATAAAGCAAAAAAAGA
The DNA here is from genome assembly GCA_963576475.1 of Molanna angustata. NCBI lineage: Eukaryota > Metazoa > Arthropoda > Insecta > Trichoptera > Molannidae > Molanna > Molanna angustata. Next base: position 19,838,245 of record OY754989.1, read on the forward strand.
AGGAAAAATTTAAATGAAACAAAAAAAAGAAGGAAAAATTTAACTGAAACAAAAAAAGGGAAAATTTTACTGAAACAAAAAAAGAAGAAAAAATTTAACTGAAAAAAAATGAAGGAAAAATTTAACTGAAACAAAAAAAAGAAGGAAAAATTTAACTGAAACAAAAAAAAAGGAAAAATTTAACTGAAACAAAAAAAAAGGGAAAATTTTACTGAAACAAAAAAAGAAGGAAAAAATAACTGAAACAAAAAAAAGAAGGAAAAATTTAACTGAAACAAAAAAAAGAAGGAAAAATTTAACTGAAACAAAAAAAAGAAGGAAAAATTTAACTGAAACAAAAAAAAATAGATTTTGGCCCATCATATTTTAAAGAATAAAAATAAACAATTTATCAAAGATCAATTTCTACAAAATATGTACCTACGTCAGTGTCAGTACGGTCCTATAATAATACATTAAATTGTCACAACGATTCAGACGCAATTAATTGATTAGATTAATTGAAAGTAAACCACTTTTTTACTCTTCTTCTTCTTCTTCAGCCTGTTTTCATCAGCCTGTCTTGGGAACACTGCATCCATCTTCCTCCGGCACATTTCTTGATGTCATCAGACCACCTTGCCTGGGGTCTGCCGACACCTCTTCGGCCTGTTCTCGGTCGCCATTCTAAGATCTTTTTGGTCCATCGTGAATTCTGGCATCTGGCAATATGCCCAGCCCAGCTCCACTTAAGGCCAGCGACCCTTTCCGCTACATCGGCTACTTTGGTTCTTTGTCTTATCATGACATTCTGAATTCTGTCCCTTATTGAAATACCCAGCAACTTTATCTCCATAGCTCTCTGTGTCACCAACAGCTTGTGCATTATTCGTTTTGTTAGGACCGATGTTTCCATTCCATAAGTAAGCACTGGGAGAATACATGCATCAAATAGCTTCTTTTTCAAATAATGGGAGTATTTACATGAACTTTATTACGTGTGATAGGCATATTTCGCCTCGTTAGGGCATTTACTAGCTTATGACTATTTTGACAATTTTTTACTTATATTTATAGATTAACTATGTGGGAGGAGCTTACAGTTTCTTGTGTACCATAAATCAATTCTTTATATTCAATTTCACTAATTATCTAAATAGGAATTGGTCAATAAATAAATAGTCTCAACCAACCAGAGTAAAATAAATTTTATTAATTTTGCATTGTATAATATCAATAGTTTTAAATGACCAATCACATTTATGCTTATTTTAGGGAACGTAGGAAGATGTATGTTGCTAAACAAGGACATATTCATTTTTTATTAAAAAAAAACCCATAGATCTCTTTTCTTCTTTCGCAATATTGTGAAATGCTACGTAATCGACCTTAAGTTTGGCGTAGTGTTAAATACATATTTAGTTAGTGATGTCTCTGCAACGCAATTGCTAACTTAAGAATACTAAATACTCCAGTGAGGTTAGGAGTCATTATTTAGGTACCTAGTACTGTGCATTCGGGTCATAGACTGAGAACACAAGTAACAAGAGTGTTATAAGTTGTGACCTTCGGGACAAATGAGAAGACTCAGGAAATTATAACAATCAAGTAAATTAGTGTGTTTCATCTATATTTTTTCTTTCTGCCTTACACTGATTGCAACATAATATCATATTTTGTTAGAATAAATAACCCCTGCGAAAATACAGTCAATTTCATATCCGCTTTATAAAAAGCAATGTTGCGATTAATTAAATAGAACGTTAAATTAAATATAATTAATTTCATAATTCTATATTGTGTTTTAGGTTAAAAGAAAATTCCCGCACGCTCAGACCTTGTTATCAAGAAAACACGGACATACACTGACGCAAACATAATTCCCTTGTTTCTGATAATAATATGTAGGTTACGTACCCACAGGTAGGTACGTGGGAATTATAATGCATGTGAACCACGTGGTGAGGTAGAAGTGGCGTTATGACGGGATGGACCTGATAATATAATAAGAAAGATTATAGTATTAAATGTACTGAAGAATAGTGAAGAAAAACGGCAGTTTTTGGTCTTTTTGTAGATGCATATTCAATCAAAAATGCACAGTCCTAGGAAACTAAATACTAACTGCTAAACTCATTGGAGTATTTAGTATTCTTATGTGAGCAATTGCGTTGCAGAGACATCACTATATATTCGTCCTTTTCCTCATGACTGAGGATAGCGGCTGTAGTCACCACACGTATGGCCCGCCTCCATGCCAATCTGTTTTGGGCTGAACTCAGAGCACCAGTCACCGAAGACCCCATTGTGGACTTAAACAAATCGCTCCATCTGGTCAGTGATCTTCCACGCTGCCCATCATAACAAGCTTCTCGAGGCAGTCTGGTTCCCTTCTGGCAATGTGTCCAAAGAATTGAAGGATACGTCTGTAACATATCGTCGATAGACGATCCTCGATCTTCAGCTCGTCTAGAATTGACACATTCGTTCTTCTGGCTGTCCATGGGATGCGCAATATACGCCTACAGCACCACTTTTCGAAAGCATCGATCCTCTTTCGCTCTGAATCCCTTAGTGAGACATCACTTACTAAATACTAAATACTGCGCCAAACTTAAGGTCGATGGCGAAGCATTTAACATTATTGCGAAAAAGGAAAAGAGAAAGATAGTTCTCTATGGGTTTATACTGACGTTTAAAACGTTTATTTTTTGTGATAACAACACAAACACATATAACCAAGCTCTCACTGATAGCTCGATGTCACGATTTTTCTGAAATTCCGGCGAATTTTCGGTTTAATATACTCTGTTTGGTTTTTGATTTAACAAAATTATCAAAATTAGATGGGTCGATGGCAGAGCGGTTAGCGCGCTGGGTTAGTAATCCCGTGGTCGCGAGTTCGAATCCTGCATCGACCGATCTCGTTCACCTATAGCACAAGCATTTATGCTTAGTTTAGGGAATGTAGGAAGATGTATATGTACTTGTTTAACAAGGACATATTCATTTAAAAAAAAAAATCCTACATATTCCGTAAAGTCTCTAAAATCATCATATATCGAAAATATTTTGTATTTTAGTATTAAATCAAACGAAAAGTTCATAGCGATCTACCTTTCTTTATGACAGTTCGCAAATGTTTGTTTACGCCAACGCGTATATGCTCTAAGTATTTAGATAAGTCTCTGCAATGCAATTCTCATACAAAAACTTCGTAGCATTCTTAAGTTAGGAAGCCACGTGATATCTTAACTGAGGGACTTTACAATAGAAACATGGTTAGTATTAAGAATTTAGTATTTAGGTCGGACTCAGCATTTGGACCTTTGACTTATTTACTTGTCTAGATGGGTCGGTGTTAGAGCGGGCTTCGCATTGGCCGATTTCGTTCGCCTATAACACAAGCATTTTTGCTTGATTCAGTGAATTTATTAGGTAACAATTTATTTAATGACAAATTTTAACATCAACATCAATAAAGACGAAGATGGAACATTACAGGAGAACATTACAAAAGCTGTGTCACTACAATTTTATCGTTCGAAACCGGTCGTAAGTAAAATATTAAAATAACATCTTGGCAGTATAAATTTCAATTCAAGTTATATTAAGTCACATACGACAATGCTCAACCATACCGATATAAACAGTTTTGGTCTTGTATGTTCCCATCACTGAGTTTGTATATTATGAAGGTGATGTTATTATCATTATACATATATGAGGGCATTATGAAGGATGCTACTGAGAAGGCTGTGAAAAGGATGAACACGTCAGGACCTGTGAAAGAAGATTACGTAGGTACATGGAACGTCCGAGAAAAATATACTTACAAAATTCACCATCAGAATATAAACAATCTTCGCTGGACGATACTAAAATGAGCCACAGAGTAAACTATGTTAATAATAATATCACTAAAGATTATACTGGAATGGACTCGTGAGTAGAATTCTCGTTGATTGACTTGTCGTATCGCGTATCACTCTTCGGAGAAACTCTCCACCAACATAGAAGAAGACCTTCAGATCATCTTCTTCTTTCTCAGCCATCTCTCCACTGCTGGATGTAGGCCTCTTCTAAGAGCTTCCACTCATCTTTTTCTGCTTCCAGCGACAGGGACAATATCATCGGCCCACTTTTTCTGGGGCCGGCCTATTCCCCTTTTCATATCCCGTGGTCTCTAATTTAGAATTCTAGGTGCCCATCTGTTCGTACCCTGTCTGGCAACATGACCTGCCCATTGCCATTTAACTTTTGCAACTCGATCCATGACATCAACAACTTTTGTTTGGCGTCTGATTTCTTCGTTTCTAATTTTGTCTCTTAGATTTCCAGATCATCGGAGACTATCAATTCAGCGACATGAACAGATCTCACTGCCAAAATTTTACACGATATAAAATGCGTTCTGCGAGCAATGAAGAGGCAAATGTTGGGCGTCCGTCTCCGAGATCGAAGCAGAAACGAAGGGATTAGACGTCGAACAAAGGTTGCCGACATTGCAGAGATAGCAGCAAGATTGAAATCGCGGTGACGAGGCAAGACAGTGTCAGATGATTATCTAGATGAATCCTGAAGTGGCGGCCCTGGACGAACAAAAGAGACGTTGGAAAATTACTTAGAAGGTGGACAGATGCGAATGTCCGGCATGCGAGTCGTGGATGACAGCAAACAGCTCAAGACAGTCATTAGTGGAAAAGTTTAGAAGAGGCAGTTCCTTACTCAGTAGTCGATCGAACATGGCTGATAAGAAGAAGAACATATTATTATCTAAAGATCTTTTTTTTTCATTTTGGACACCGACTTGTATCGCTCACTAGCGATCATCTTGATCTAAATAGAGGCTGGCGGACAACAGAGATTTGTGGAGAATTGGAGTGCTTGTGCAATTAAATTCAATTCTAGAATTGTAACCAAGAAGAATATTTGCAATACGATGACTGCGTGGTAAATCGTATTAAATAAAATTATCCACAAGAACTCCGACGGGAACAGCAATAGCCCAATTAATTATTTAACAAATGAAAAAACTTAAAACCTCAAGATTATTATTTACCAAATGTGGATTCACCGTGTAATAATATCTTGGACCGATATGGTGAGCAACGTTGAACTCTTGCGTATAGCAAGTTCGACAAGTTTGAACTGTCTAACAGACAGTTATTCACAACAGTCAGGATCCGCAGGACTTAGTATTTTGGTTATATAATGAGAGAAGAGAAATACTCGATCCTTAATTTAATCATAAAGATGAAATGACATCTCTGGTCCGTCGCAATAGTTTCAGGTACTCCGAATCTGGCAACCCAATGAGTAATACACCGGATAATGTCGCTCACTAGTTTATCATCTTGAATGCGATATCATATTATGGTCTAAGTAGACGCTAACGGGCAACAGAGATACGTGAAGAGAGGCAATGCTTATGTAAATCAATCTTAAGATTTTAAGGAAGAAGAAAATTACTGGCACTTTGATTGCGTGGTAAATTGTTATATATAAAATTATCCACAACAACTCCAACGGAAAAAGTAATAGCCGATTAAATATTAGTCGAATCAAAAACGTTTCCTTAAAACCTCAAATTAATTATTTATCGAATATGGATTCGCCGTAGAAAATCTTTGTGTTACAACAGTCAAGTTTCGTAAGACTTGGTCTTTTAATGATAGAGAAGGAATACTCGATCCTCAATTTAATCACAAAGGGGAAGGCTGTAGAAGGGTAGGCGGAAAGCAGCTATCCTGGCTCCTAAACATTCAATAATAGACAAATATTTAGGAGCCAGGATAGCTGAGGCATGTAAAGTCATTGTTCCGCACCGCAAGTCAACGTCAGTGAATCCCGAAGAAAAAGAAGATGCTATATAGAAGTAGAGTTAACGGTGGTACTCTGGATCGACGAGCTTTGCAAAGTTCACAATTCAAGTCTGCCAGTCGGAGGACAGAGAGAGAGAAAGAAAAAAAATACTGGAAACGGTAGAATATATTTATATATTTGATCTTTAATCCGAGCCAAGTTCAACTGGAATATATTTATCCCGGTCAACTCTAGCCTCGTGGCAAATTGGACCCCATTTACCTTAATTCCTTTTTACATCTCACGGAGGGAATAAACGGAAGGATGCTAAACCGAGCCAGGGTGCCGAACCATCCAACGTTGGATTCGTAGATGAATGTAACAATTTGCAGCGGCCACAAAACTAACTCGCAATTAATCAATGAATGCACTCTGATTAACGAAATTAAAGATGACCTGGCATTGTCGATTTTTTGCTGACAATTCTCTGTACAAAAATTCCGTCTTACTCCTGCCAAGCGAATCCAATTCAATTTTAAATTTTCGCAAATAGCTTAAATACATTTAAAATGGAGAATTGGGCAATATGTAGATAGGTATGTTCTAATTGTAATAGTTGATAAAATCCATTCATTCACATCATTTTCGTGGCCGGCCGTCGTGGCTCAGTAGGTTTGGTATTTGATCCAAAGGTCCCGAATTCGATTCCCGGTGGAGACACAGTTTTAATTGTGTTTTTGGTTGGATCTATGAGACGATTTATATCGTCAGTCGCCAGAATGTGGCAACTCGTTATTGAGTTCCTCTTAAATTAATGTTTGACAAAGTACCTGTTAGTTGCCCGAGAAGTGATATAAAATGCTTAAGCGTGTGGAGAGAGTGAGAGACCTTGGCGTGTTGCTTGACTCTAAATTGTTATTTAAAGATCATATAGAATATGCACTAGAAAAAGCCAATAGACAAATGGGTTTCATTCTTCGCATTTCGAAACCTTTCTCTGTACCATTTACCTTCCAATTGTTATACATGGCATATGTCAGATCACACCTTGAGTTTGCATCCATCATATGGAATCCCCAATATCGAACATATATTGATCGTATTGAGAAAGTTCAAGATAATTTTTTCAATTATTTAACATATCGTTTTGGGGAAAACCAATGCAAACTATTAAGTTTAAATAAGCGTAGAAAGGTGTTCGATTTGATATTTTTATTTAAAATTGTGAATTCCTTTGTGGATTCTGCATATCTGCTGGAGAAAATTGCCTTTCGTTGCCCTTTACGCAGTACTAGATCGAATGAATTATTTGCTATTCTTATGTGTAAGACTAATTATGCGCAGAACTCTTTTGTCAGACGCGGTTGTAAATTGTATAATTCTGTCATTAAGTCTGATATAGATATTCTAAATAACGATTTTGCAGTTTTTAAAAGAAAACTTTTTAATGTTGTGTGAAAAGAATACTTTTTAACTTATATGTGGGTACGTGTTAACTGTTTTCTTTTTTTTCATTTCTTGACTGGTTAACTGGTTATTTATTTTATTATTTTTATTTTTTATTATTTATTTATTTATTTAATATTGCTTCTCGGACAACTAACAGGTACTATGTCAAATATTAATTTGACACGCACCCAATAACAAGTTGCCACATTCTGGAGACTTACGATATTAATCGTCTCACAGATCCAGACTGAAAACACAATTAAAAACTGTGTCTCCACCGGGAATCGAACCCGGGACCTTTGGATCAGCAGTCAGATACCCAACCAACTGAGCCACGAAGGCCGACAAACAAATTATTATGTTATGTTTTATTTCAATCTTGTTTATTCTTCCTCTTGCTATAACTAATGTTTTTTCCTTCATAAAGTATCTCATTGTAAACCATTTATGGAAACTTTGCTGGTTTATTTGATAATCATTTTGTACCATTACAATTCATTTATAAAACTGTATGTTTCCTTGATAAATAAATAAAAAAAATAAAAAATAAATAAAAAAAAATACATATTGACGTGTCCCACAATATAGGGTAACCAGCAATAGGTGTTTGGGTGTGTAGTACATTCCTTATGGTGAACCTAATTACTGAACATGCGAGATATCATTATGCACTTTGCATAGGTAGGTATATTAGGTATTACGATATTTTTTATTGCTCGAAGAACTATTGCTCGGTGTATAGCATTTGCAATGATCAGTTACACTTCTTACATTTAAAACTTTTGGATTACACTATATCGTTTCTTTAAGGAAATGAAAGTCAATGACGCGACTTAATATCATAGCGATTTTAAAGTTAGCCTTATCCTACTCATTTGATGCTCTTTAAACAATGCATTAAAATATTCAATTTGTGATGCATATCAATGCGAGTCATATCAATTATACCAACGTACCTGACGCGATTGACGGATAATCCCAAAGACCTTATATACTAAAGTGATAATTCAGATATAGTCATGTACCAGTCTTTTTTCTGTGATTTTGAAGTATCAAATCGTGCCGGGATAGGATTGACGGCTATTTTGGACTTGATCGATCTGTTTTATGTAAAAACATGAACAGGAGAACATTTGCAGTGATTCTATCATAATTAAATATATAAAATACGTCGATGGTTAGGGCACGTTCAGCGCATGGAGGAAGGCCGAACCCTTCTTGAGAATTCTTGACACACAGCCGGATGGGATATGATGTGTTGGGAGACCCATGCTGAGGTGGATGGACGACATACAGGAGGATTTACAGAGGATTGGCGTTGTAAACTAGAGAGTGCAGGCAATGAACCGATCTAAATGGCGAAAAATTCTGGAGGAAGCCAAGGCTCACAATGGGCTGTAACTCCAATGATAATAATCTGTCTTGCTTGGGCAATGTTGTGTCTACTATGATGTTTATTAAAGCGGTGGTAATTAGTACAAATGTAGAGTGAGAACTATCACCAAGATCAAAATTATATTATCACTATAAACGGGTAGCCCTAAAATAAGGTTTTCTAACTGGGCAGCAGTTATCTACTTGCTGTTGTTGTTATGTATAAAGTGATAAAAAAAACGACTGGCCAACATCATTACTCATACAGGGGGATCAAATGGTACGATCAATTTAGTCATATACTTACATAAATTTACAATCACAGAATCCTATTCAACATATTTAAACAAAAAGTTAAGACGTTACTAAACTATACTTACAAACTAACGATATTACTTATTAGATTTCGTTAAAAGCTTACTAAACGCGCAACTAGATAAGCACGACTAAAATAGTTAAGATCATTTTTAAAAAAGCTTTCTTATAAACGTATACTAAGATATGACTAACTAGTTTACTAAATTGTTTACGAACACCTTCATTTATTTTTTCATATGGCCGCATTGACTTCACAGATGTCGAAAAATATAAAAATGCATGTAATTTTTGGATAGCTGACATCGAAAAATGAAAACAAACACCGCTTTGTGCCGTGATGAGACAAATTAAACACGATTGCGATGAAGAATAACAAGTAAAATCGTTATGAGTATTAAATTTTTCTGTCAATCTCAAATATGCGTCGGAACATATGTGAAAGATTCGCCATTTTGAAATATTTGCTATGACGCGTAAATCAAGCGTTAAACATCCTCTCGACCTGTCCTAACTTGACGTCTATGAAATAAAGGCGTAATAAAGATAGTCACGGTTTACAAGTAAACTTTTTCGTTAATCACGCTATATTAGCAGGTACTATAGAAAGTTAACGTTTATTAGTAAGACGTATCTAACGTATTAATCTGTTCTACTGTCGAATGTATTATTTTGTATAAATGTCCAATGTATTATCCTGTGTAAGTCTGTATGACCATAATCTTTAGCTTATTTTTTTCAATATTATTACAACCGTCGTATCGTGAGGCAAGGATTTACTATTGCATTGATTTACTCGAAAACAGATGTACTCTATCTGATATGATGCTTCTCCACAGTATTATTAATAATAAAATTGATTCTCCTGCTCTCTTAAATTATTATATCTTTCAACATACATACCTACCTGTAGACACTAGACACACCAACTATGCTCAACATACAACATTCTACAGTATCTGATATGATGCTTCTCCACAATATTATTAATAATAAAATTGATTCTCCTGCTCTCTTAAATTATATATCTTTCAACATCCCTACCTACACCTGTAGACACTAGACACACTCCTCTTTTATATTATATATCTTTCAACATCCCTACCTACACCTGTAGAACTAGACACACTCCTCTTTTATATTATATATCTTTCAACATCCCTACCTACACCTGTAGACACTAGACACACTCCTCTTTTATATTATATATCTTTCAACATCCCTACCTACACCTGTAGAACTAGACACACTCCTCTTTTATATTATATATCTTTCAACATCCCTACCTACACCTGTAGACACTAGACACACTCCTCTTTTATATTATATATCTTTCAACATCCCTACCTACACCTGTAGACACTAGACACACTCCTCTTTTATATTATATATCTTTCAACATCCCTACCTACACCTGTAGAACTAGACACACTCCTCTTTTATATTATATATCTTTCAACATCCCTACCTACACCTGTAGACACTAGACACACTCCTCTTTTATATTATATATCTTTCAACATCCCTACCTACACCTGTAGACACTAGACACACTCCTCTTTTATATTATATATCTTTCAACATCCCTACCTACACCTGTAGAACTAGACACACTCCTCTTTTATATTATATATCTTTCAACATCCCTACCTACACCTGTAGAACTAGACACACTCCTCTTTTATATTATATATCTTTCAACATCCCTACCTACACCTGTAGACACTAGACACACTCCTCTTTTATATTATATATCTTTCAACATCCCTACCTACACCTGTAGACACTAGACACACTCCTCTTTTATATTATATATCTTTCAACATCCCTACCTACACCTGTAGAACTAGACACACTCCTCTTTTATATTATATATCTTTCAACATCCCTACCTACACCTGTAGAACTAGACACACTCCTCTTTTATATTATATATCTTTCAACATCCCTACCTACACCTGTAGACACTAGACACACTCCTCTTTTATATTATATATCTTTCAACATCCCTACCTACACCTGTAGACACTAGACACACTCCTCTTTTATATTATATATCTTTCAACATCCCTACCTACACCTGTAGAACTAGACACACTCCTCTTTTATATTATATATCTTTCAACATCCCTACCTACACCTGTAGAACTAGACACACTCCTCTTTTATATTATATATCTTTCAACATCCCTACCTACACCTGTAGAACTAGACACACTCCTCTTTTATATTATATATCTTTCAACATCCCTACCTACACCTGTAGAACTAGACACACTCCTCTTTTATATTATATATCTTTCAACATCCCTACCTACACCTGTAGAACTAGACACACTCCTCTTTTATATTATATATCTTTCAACATCCCTACCTACACCTGTAGAACTAGACACACTCCTCTTTTATATTATATATCTTTCAACATCCCTACCTACACCTGTAGAACTAGACACACTCCTCTTTTATATTATATATCTTTCAACATCCCTACCTACACCTGTAGAACTAGACACACTCCTCTTTTATATTATATATCTTTCAACATCCCTACCTACACCTGTAGAACTAGACACACTCCTCTTTTATATTATATATCTTTCAACATCCCTACCTACACCTGTAGAACTAGACACACTCCTCTTTTATATTATATATCTTTCAACATCCCTACCTACACCTGTAGAACTAGACACACTCCTCTTTTATATTATATATCTTTCAACATCCCTACCTACACCTGTAGAACTAGACACACTCCTCTTTTATATTATATATCTTTCAACATCCCTACCTACACCTGTAGAACTAGACACACTCCTCTTTTATATTATATATCTTTCAACATCCCTACCTACACCTGTAGAACTAGACACACTCCTCTTTTATATTATATATCTTTCAACATCCCTACCTACACCTGTAGACACTAGACACACTCCTCTTTTATATTATATATCTTTCAACATCCCTACCTACACCTGTAGACACTAGACACACTCCTCTTTTATATTATATATCTTTCAACATCCCTACCTACACCTGTAGACACTAGACACACTCCTCTTTTATATTATATATCTTTCAACATCCCTACCTACACCTGTAGACACTAGACACACTCCTCTTTTATATTATATATCTTTCAACATCCCTACCTACACCTGTAGAACTAGACACACTCCTCTTTTATATTATATATCTTTCAACATCCCTACCTACACCTGTAGAACTAGACACACTCCTCTTTTATATTATATATCTTTCAACATCCCTACCTACACCTGTAGACACTAGACACACCAACTATGCTCAACATACAACATTCTACAGTATCTGATATGATGCTTCTCCACAATATTATTAATAATAAAATTGATTCTCCTGCTCTCTTAAATTATATATCTTTCAACATCCCTACCTACACCTGTAGACACTAGACACACTCCTCTTTTATATTATATATCTTTCAACATCCCTACCTACACCTGTAGACACTAGACACACTCCTCTTTTATATTATATATCTTTCAACATCCCTACCTACACCTGTAGACACTAGACACACTCCTCTTTTATATTATATATCTTTCAACATCCCTACCTACACCTGTAGAACTAGACACACTCCTCTTTTATATTATATATCTTTCAACATCCCTACCTACACCTGTAGACACTAGACACACCAACTATGCTCAACATACAACATTCTACAGTATCTGATATGATGCTTCTCCACAATATTATTAATAATAAAATTGATTCTCCTGCTCTCTTAAATTATATATCTTTCAACATCCCTACCTACACCTGTAGACACTAGACACACTCCTCTTTTATATTATATATCTTTCAACATCCCTACCTACACCTGTAGAACTAGACACACTCCTCTTTTATATTATATATCTTTCAACATCCCTACCTACACCTGTAGACACTAGACACACTCCTCTTTTATATTATATATCTTTCAACATCCCTACCTACACCTGTAGACACTAGACACACTCCTCTTTTATATTATATATCTTTCAACATCCCTACCTACACCTGTAGACACTAGACACACTCCTCTTTTATATTATATATCTTTCAACATCCCTACCTACACCTGTAGACACTAGACACACTCCTCTTTTATATTATATATCTTTCAACATCCCTACCTACACCTGTAGACACTAGACACACTCCTCTTTTATATTATATATCTTTCAACATCCCTACCTACACCTGTAGACACTAGACACACTCCTCTTTTATATTATATATCTTTCAACATCCCTACCTACACCTGTAGACACTAGACACACTCCTCTTTTATATTATATATCTTTCAACATCCCTACCTACACCTGTAGAACTAGACACACTCCTCTTTTATATTATATATCTTTCAACATCCCTACCTACACCTGTAGACACTAGACACACTCCTCTTTTATATTATATATCTTTCAACATCCCTACCTACACCTGTAGACACTAGACACACTCCTCTTTTATATTATATATCTTTCAACATCCCTACCTACACCTGTAGACACTAGACACACTCCTCTTTTATATTATATATCTTTCAACATCCCTACCTACACCTGTAGACACTAGACACACTCCTCTTTTATATTATATATCTTTCAACATCCCTACCTACACCTGTAGACACTAGACACACTCCTCTTTTATATTATATATCTTTCAACATCCCTACCTACACCTGTAGACACTAGACACACTCCTCTTTTATATTATATATCTTTCAACATCCCTACCTACACCTGTAGACACTAGACACACTCCTCTTTTATATTATATATCTTTCAACATCCCTACCTACACCTGTAGAACTAGACACACTCCTCTTTTATATTATATATCTTTCAACATCCCTACCTACACCTGTAGACACTAGACACACCAACTATGCTCAACATACAACATTCTACAGAATCTGATATGATGCTTCTCCACAATATTATTAATAATAAAATTGATTCTCCTGCTCTCTTAAATTATATATCTTTCAACATCCCTACCTACACCTGTAGACACTAGACACACTCCTCTTTTATATTATATATCTTTCAACATCCCTACCTACACCTGTAGACACTAGACACACTCCTCTTTTATATTATATATCTTTCAACATCCCTACCTACACCTGTAGACACTAGACACACTCCTCTTTTATATTATATATCTTTAAACATCCCTACCTACACCTGTAGACACTAGACACACTCCTCTTTTATATTATATATCTTTCAACATCCCTACCAACACCTGTAGACACTAGACACACTCCTCTTTTATATTATATATCTTTCAACATCCCTACCTACACCTGTAGAACTAGACACACTCCTCTTTTATATTATATATCTTTCAACATCCCTACCTACACCTGTAGACACTAGACACACCAACTATGCTCAACATACAACATTCTACAGTATCTGATATGATGCTTCTCCACAATATTATTAATAATAAAATTGATTCTCCTGCTCTCTTAAATTATATATCTTTCAACATCCCTACCTACACCTGTAGACACTAGACACACTCCTCTTTTATATTATATATCTTTCAACATCCCTACCTACACCTGTAGACACTAGACACACTCCTCTTTTATATTATATATCTTTCAACATCCCTACCTACACCTGTAGACACTAGACACACTCCTCTTTTATATTATATATCTTTCAACATCCCTACCTACACCTGTAGACACTAGACACACTCCTCTTTTATATTATATATCTTTAAACATCCCTACCTACACCTGTAGACACTAGACACACTCCTCTTTTATATTATATATCTTTCAACATCCCTACCTACACCTGTAGACACTAGACACACTCCTCTTTTATATTATATATCTTTCAACATCCCTACCTACACCTGTAGAACTAGACACACTCCTCTTTTATATTATATATCTTTCAACATCCCTACCTACACCTGTAGACACTAGACACACCAACTATGCTCAACATACAACATTCTACAGTATCTGATATGATGCTTCTCCACAATATTATTAATAATAAAATTGATTCTCCTGCTCTCTTAAATTATATATCTTTCAACATCCCTACCTACACCTGTAGACACTAGACACACTCCTCTTTTATATTATATATCTTTCAACATCCCTACCTACACCTGTAGACACTAGACACACTCCTCTTTTATATTATATATCTTTCAACATCCCTACCTACACCTGTAGAACTAGACACACTCCTCTTTTATATTATATATCTTTCAACATCCCTACCTACACCTGTAGACACTAGACACACTCCTCTTTTATATTATATATCTTTCAACATCCCTACCTACACCTGTAGACACTAGACACACTCCTCTTTTATATTATATATCTTTCAACATCCCTACCTACACCTGTAGACACTAGACACACTCCTCTTTTATATTATATATCTTTCAACATCCCTACCTACACCTGTAGACACTAGACACACCAACTATGCTCAACATACAACATTCTACAGTATCTGATATGATGCTTCTCCACAATATTATTAATAATAAAATTGATTCTCCTGCTCTCTTAAATTATATATCTTTCAACATCCCTACCTACACCTGTAGACACTAGACACACTCCTCTTTTATATTATATATCTTTCAACATCCCTACCTACACCTGTAGACACTAGACACACCAACTATGCTCAACATACAACATTCTACAGTATCTGATATGATGCTTCTCCACAATATTATTAATAATAAAATTGATTCTCCTGCTCTCTTAAATTATATATCTTTCAACATCCCTACCTACACCTGTAGACACTAGACACACTCCTCTTTTATATTATATATCTTTCAACATCCCTACCTACACCTGTAGACACTAGACACACTCCTCTTTTATATTATATATCTTTCAACATCCCTACCTACACCTGTAGACACTAGACACACTCCTCTTTTATATTATATATCTTTCAACATCCCTACCTACACCTGTAGACACTAGA
The DNA here is from genome assembly GCA_963576475.1 of Molanna angustata. Lineage (NCBI taxonomy): Eukaryota > Metazoa > Arthropoda > Insecta > Trichoptera > Molannidae > Molanna > Molanna angustata. Next base: position 19,854,204 of record OY754989.1, read on the forward strand.
CACACTCCTCTTTTATATTATATATCTTTCAACATCCCTACCTACACCTGTAGACACTAGACACACTCCTCTTTTATATTATATATCTTTCAACATCCCTACCAACACCTGTAGACACTAGACACACCAACTATGCTCAACATACAACATTCTACAGTATCTGATATGATGCTTCTCCACAATATTATTAATAATAAAATTGATTCTCCTGCTCTCTTAAATTATATATCTTTCAACATCCCTACCTACACCTGTAGACACTAGACACACTCCTCTTTTATATTATATATCTTTCAACATCCCTACCTACACCTGTAGACACTAGACACACTCCTCTTTTATATTATATATCTTTCAACATCCCTACCTACACCTGTAGACACTAGACACACTCCTCTTTTATATTATATATCTTTCAACATCCCTACCTACACCTGTAGACACTAGACACACTCCTCTTTTATATTATATATCTTTCAACATCCCTACCTACACCTGTAGACACTAGACACACTCCTCTTTTATATTATATATCTTTCAACATCCCTACCTACACCTGTAGACACTAGACACACTCCTCTTTTATATTATATATCTTTCAACATCCCTACCTACACCTGTAGACACTAGACACACTCCTCTTTTATATTATATATCTTTCAACATCCCTACCTACACCTGTAGACACTAGACACACTCCTCTTTTATATTATATATCTTTCAACATCCCTACCTACACCTGTAGACACTAGACACACCAACTATGCTCAACATACAACATTCTACAGTATCTGATATGATGCTTCTCCACAATATTATTAATAATAAAATTGATTCTCCTGCTCTCTTAAATTATATATCTTTCAACATACATACCTACCTGTAGACACTAGACACACCAACTATGCTCAACATACAACATTCTACAGTATCTGATATGATGCTTCTCCACAATATTATTAATAATAAAATTGATTCTCCTGCTCTCTTAAATTATATATCTTTCAACATACATACCTACCTGTAGACACTAGACACACTCCTCTTTTATATTATATATCTTTCAACATCCCTACCTACACCTGTAGACACTAGACACACTCCTCTTTTATATTATATATCTTTCAACATCCCTACCTACACCTGTAGACACTAGACACACTCCTCTTTTATATTATATATCTTTCAACATCCCTACCTACACCTGTAGACACTAGACACACTCCTCTTTTATATTATATATCTTTCAACATCCCTACCTACACCTGTAGACACTAGACACACTCCTCTTTTATATTATATATCTTTCAACATCCCTACCTACACCTGTAGAACTAGACACACTCTTCTTTTATATTATATATCTTTCAACATCCCTACCTACACCTGTAGACACTAGACACACTCCTCTTTTATATTATATATCTTTCAACATCCCTACCTACACCTGTAGACACTAGACACACTCCTCTTTTATATTATATATCTTTCAACATCCCTACCTACACCTGTAGACACTAGACACACTCCTCTTTTATATTATATATCTTTCAACATCCCTACCTACACCTGTAGACACTAGACACACTCCTCTTTTATATTATATATCTTTCAACATCCCTACCTACACCTGTAGACACTAGACACACTCCTCTTTTATATTATATATCTTTCAACATCCCTACCTACACCTGTAGACACTAGACACACCAACTATGCTCAACATACAACATTCTACAGTATCTGATATGATGCTTCTCCACAATATTATTAATAATAAAATTGATTCTCCTGCTCTCTTAAATTATATATCTTTCAACATCCCTACCTACACCTGTAGACACTAGACACACTCCTCTTTTATATTATATATCTTTCAACATCCCTACCTACACCTGTAGACACTAGACACACCAACTATGCTCAACATACAACATTCTACAGTATCTGATATGATGCTTCTCCACAATATTATTAATAATAAAATTGATTCTCCTGCTCTCTTAAATTATATATCTTTCAACATCCCTACCTACACCTGTAGACACTAGACACACTCCTCTTTTATATTATATATCTTTCAACATCCCTACCTACACCTGTAGACACTAGACACACTCCTCTTTTATATTATATATCTTTCAACATCCCTACCTACACCTGTAGACACTAGACACACTCCTCTTTTATATTATATATCTTTCAACATCCCTACCTACACCTGTAGACACTAGACACACTCCTCTTTTATATTATATATCTTTCAACATCCCTACCTACACCTGTAGACACTAGACTCACTCCTCTTTTATATTATATATCTTTCAACATCCCTACCTACACCTGTAGACACTAGACACACTCCTCTTTTATATTATATATCTTTCAACATCCCTACCTACACCTGTAGACACTAGACACACTCCTCTTTTATATTATATATCTTTCAACATCCCTACCTACACCTGTAGACACTAGACACACTCCTCTTTTATATTATATATCTTTCAACATCCCTACCTACACCTGTAGAACTAGACACACTCCTCTTTTATATTATATATCTTTCAACATCCCTACCTACACCTGTAGACACTAGACACACTCCTCTTTTATATTATATATCTTTCAACATCCCTACCTACACCTGTAGACACTAGACACACTCCTCTTTTATATTATATATCTTTCAACATCCCTACCTACACCTGTAGACACTAGACACACTCCTCTTTTATATTATATATCTTTCAACATCCCTACCTACACCTGTAGACACTAGACACACTCCTCTTTTATATTATATATCTTTCAACATCCCTACCTACACCTGTAGACACTAGACACACTCCTCTTTTATATTATATATCTTTCAACATCCCTACCTACACCTGTAGACACTAGACACACTCCTCTTTTATATTATATATCTTTCAACATCCCTACCTACACCTGTAGACACTAGACACACTCCTCTTTTATATTATATATCTTTCAACATCCCTACCTACACCTGTAGACACTAGACACACTCCTCTTTTATATTATATATCTTTCAACATCCCTACCTACACCTGTAGACACTAGACACACTCCTCTTTTATATTATATATCTTTCAACATCCCTACCTACACCTGTAGACACTAGACACACTCCTCTTTTATATTATATATCTTTCAACATCCCTACCTACACCTGTAGACACTAGACACACTCCTCTTTTATATTATATATCTTTCAACATCCCTACCTACACCTGTAGAACTAGACACACTCCTCTTTTATATTATATATCTTTCAACATCCCTACCTACACCTGTAGACACTAGACACACTCCTCTTTTATATTATATATCTTTCAACATCCCTACCTACACCTGTAGACACTAGACACACTCCTCTTTTATATTATATATCTTTCAACATCCCTACCTACACCTGTAGAACTAGACACACTCCTCTTTTATATTATATATCTTTCAACATCCCTACCTACACCTGTAGACACTAGACACACTCCTCTTTTATATTATATATCTTTCAACATCCCTACCTACACCTGTAGAACTAGACACACTCCTCTTTTATATTATATATCTTTCAACATCCCTACCTACACCTGTAGACACTAGACACACTCCTCTTTTATATTATATATCTTTCAACATCCCTACCTACACCTGTAGACACTAGACACACTCCTCTTTTATATTATATATCTTTCAACATCCCTACCTACACCTGTAGACACTAGACACACTCCTCTTTTATATTATATATCTTTCAACATCCCTACCTACACCTGTAGACACTAGACACACTCCTCTTTTATATTATATATCTTTCAACATCCCTACCTACACCTGTAGAACTAGACACACTCCTCTTTTATATTATATATCTTTCAACATCCCTACCTACACCTGTAGACACTAGACACACTCCTCTTTTATATTATATATCTTTCAACATCCCTACCTACACCTGTAGACACTAGACACACTCCTCTTTTATATTATATATCTTTCAACATCCCTACCTACACCTGTAGACACTAGACACACTCCTCTTTTATATTATATATCTTTCAACATCCCTACCTACACCTGTAGACACTAGACACACTCCTCTTTTATATTATATATCTTTCAACATCCCTACCTACACCTGTAGAACTAGACACACTCCTCTTTTATATTATATATCTTTCAACATCCCTACCTACACCTGTAGACACTAGACACACTCCTCTTTTATATTATATATCTTTCAACATCCCTACCTACACCTGTAGACACTAGACACACTCCTCTTTTATATTATATATCTTTCAACATCCCTACCTACACCTGTAGAACTAGACACACTCCTCTTTTATATTATATATCTTTCAACATCCCTACCTACACCTGTAGAACTAGACACACTCCTCTTTTATATTATATATCTTTCAACATCCCTACCTACACCTGTAGAACTAGACACACTCCTCTTTTATATTATATATCTTTCAACATCCCTACCTACACCTGTAGAACTAGACACACTCCTCTTTTATATTATATATCTTTCAACATCCCTACCTACACCTGTAGACACTAGACACACTCCTCTTTTATATTATATATCTTTCAACATCCCTACCTACACCTGTAGACACTAGACACACTCCTCTTTTATATTATATATCTTTCAACATCCCTACCTACACCTGTAGACACTAGACACACTCCTCTTTTATATTATATATCTTTCAACATCCCTACCTACACCTGTAGACACTAGACACACTCCTCTTTTATATTATATATCTTTCAACATCCCTACCTACACCTGTAGAACTAGACACACTCCTCTTTTATATTATATATCTTTCAACATCCCTACCTACACCTGTAGAACTAGACACACTCCTCTTTTATATTATATATCTTTCAACATCCCTACCTACACCTGTAGAACTAGACACACTCCTCTTTTATATTATATATCTTTCAACATCCCTACCTACACCTGTAGACACTAGACACACTCCTCTTTTATATTATATATCTTTCAACATCCCTACCTACACCTGTAGACACTAGACACACTCCTCTTTTATATTATATATCTTTCAACATCCCTACCTACACCTGTAGACACTAGACACACTCCTCTTTTATATTATATATCTTTCAACATCCCTACCTACACCTGTAGACACTAGACACACTCCTCTTTTATATTATATATCTTTCAACATCCCTACCTACACCTGTAGACACTAGACACACTCCTCTTTTATATTATATATCTTTCAACATCCCTACCTACACCTGTAGACACTAGACACACTCCTCTTTTATATTATATATCTTTCAACATCCCTACCTACACCTGTAGAACTAGACACACTCCTCTTTTATATTATATATCTTTCAACATCCCTACCTACACCTGTAGACACTAGACACACTCCTCTTTTATATTATATATCTTTCAACATCCCTACCTACACCTGTAGACACTAGACACACTCCTCTTTTATATTATATATCTTTCAACATCCCTACCTACACCTGTAGACACTAGACACACTCCTCTTTTATATTATATATCTTTCAACATCCCTACCTACACCTGTAGAACTAGACACACTCCTCTTTTATATTATATATCTTTCAACATCCCTACCTACACCTGTAGACACTAGACACACTCCTCTTTTATATTATATATCTTTCAACATCCCTACCTACACCTGTAGACACTAGACACACTCCTCTTTTATATTATATATCTTTCAACATCCCTACCTACACCTGTAGACACTAGACACACTCCTCTTTTATATTATATATCTTTCAACATCCCTACCTACACCTGTAGACACTAGACACACTCCTCTTTTATATTATATATCTTTCAACATCCCTACCTACACCTGTAGACACTAGACACACTCCTCTTTTATATTATATATCTTTCAACATCCCTACCTACACCTGTAGACACTAGACACACTCCTCTTTTATATTATATATCTTTCAACATCCCTACCTACACCTGTAGACACTAGACACACTCCTCTTTTATATTATATATCTTTCAACATCCCTACCTACACCTGTAGACACTAGACACACTCCTCTTTTATATTATATATCTTTCAACATCCCTACCTACACCTGTAGAACTAGACACACTCCTCTTTTATATTATATATCTTTCAACATCCCTACCTACACCTGTAGACACTAGACACACTCCTCTTTTATATTATATATCTTTCAACATCCCTACCTACACCTGTAGACACTAGACACACTCCTCTTTTATATTATATATCTTTCAACATCCCTACCTACACCTGTAGACACTAGACACACTCCTCTTTTATATTATATATCTTTCAACATCCCTACCTACACCTGTAGAACTAGACACACTCCTCTTTTATATTATATATCTTTCAACATCCCTACCTACACCTGTAGAACTAGACACACTCCTCTTTTATATTATATATCTTTCAACATCCCTACCTACACCTGTAGACACTAGACACACTCCTCTTTTATATTATATATCTTTCAACATCCCTACCTACACCTGTAGACACTAGACACACTCCTCTTTTATATTATATATCTTTCAACATCCCTACCTACACCTGTAGACACTAGACACACTCCTCTTTTATATTATATATCTTTCAACATCCCTACCTACACCTGTAGAACTAGACACACTCCTCTTTTATATTATATATCTTTCAACATCCCTACCTACACCTGTAGAACTAGACACACTCCTCTTTTATATTATATATCTTTCAACATCCCTACCTACACCTGTAGACACTAGACACACTCCTCTTTTATATTATATATCTTTCAACATCCCTACCTACACCTGTAGACACTAGACACACTCCTCTTTTATATTATATATCTTTCAACATCCCTACCTACACCTGTAGACACTAGACACACTCCTCTTTTCCGTCTTACCACTCAACACACCAACTATGCTCAACATGCAACAATCTACAGAATCTGTAATAAATACATATAATAGGCATTTACAAGAGATTGACATATTCTTACTTAGCGCCCCCACATTTAAACAAATATATCAAACTTGAAATTTCATCCTCATAATCAAACTCAACACTTAATATACTGACACATTTATATATGCAATTTCACACATCATTCACACAATATCTCACCATAATAATATGTAACCATTCCTAATGTATCTTAATATACTACAATAACTTCAGCGAGAACCTGTAATTGGCTTTATTATTAATCAAATCATCTTTATTTTATGTAAATTATTGTATGCTGTATGTTGTCCTCTAAATAAATTAATAAACCTTAACATAAAACTATAAATGACAACTTTGTACTCAGATAATACAAATAACCTTATATTTAGGTACAATGTAAAAATGTTTAGTGTAAAAATCCGCTGCGTAATACAAAGGATACGAAGATACGATTTATACGAAGGATAAAATTAAAAAATATGATCATTACTGTTTTATAAGAATTGTAATTTTGAATAAATAAAAAAAAGTAAATAAATAAAAATCATTCCTAGGGTACTAAGGAAAGTAAGGTAAGGTAAGGTAAAGATGTCTTTGCATTAATCTCGGTCGCCTGACGCAAAACCATCCACAGCAGCAGGCTCCCCGCCTAATCCGACATCCTCATTAGTGCGAGTGGCCGTCGAATACAGAACGTAGCCCCCCACCCGAATCTGTGCCGGACAGCGGCAATTCGAACCAAAATATTATTATCGCCTGACACGGAGGCCCTGGATCGATTCCGGTCGGAGGCACTGCTGAGCTGAACCCAAATATTAAATTAATTCAAAACAGACCGCTCTTTACATAATTCGGTTAATCCTGTTTCCAGGTTAACACTCCGCAGACCGAAATGCTGTTTATAACCATTGGGGTTATCGGAAATAAAGCCCTGTTAAAGCTGTATTTATTTGATCTATATAACGCTTTTAAAGTATACACTTTTTTGGAATAGTTTTAGAGAAGTATGACTTTGAATTAATTATTTTTTTTAATTATTTGAAAAAATGGGCAACGTACAATATTTTTTTTTTAAACAAATATAATAAATAAGAATAACAACATAAGTAATTGTTACTTAATCAGCCCACCTTTGATTTCATGTAACATGTACTCACTACTGGTAACAAAACAATTAATTGTTCCTGTTTGTGGCTTTTGAACACACAGAATATGTCCACGGACCAGATCCTTTCCAAATTAATATACGTGGTAAGGCATCGGTACAATGGCGAATTCTGAGCGGCATTATACTTTTTTTGTCGAAAAAGAACGTTGAGGTGTGCCTTGTTCGTCTGTTTGGTATGTTGAAGTTAATAATTTTCAGAAGGTCTGTACAGTCAATATTGAAGTTTATTATGTCATAAAGGTACATTAAGTCTGAGGTCCTTCGTCTTGTCTGTAAAGTCTGCAATTCATGTTTGTAGTTATTACCAAATTTGTACTTCATATGTTTCAAAAATATTTGTTGTATTCGTTCTATACTGTTGATATAAATATTAGGTATATTGTGGATTCCAGAAAAATAATGACAAAAAGTTGTTTTTTTTTAAAGAATAAGAAATTGACTTGGATTTCCAGACCTCAATATTGGTGTAAAATTCGCAGTATTATTCTAGTGCTCTGCAATACTGTATTGCAATATTCCTTAGGTACGTACTCCATGGGGGCAAGTCTGGTTCAATCGGCGAAATCAAAACCCTAGTGATTACCCATATCATGGGTGAGGTACCGGCTTAGAATAGTGTTTCCACTCTTTTCAATTATTGTTTTCGAGTGTCCCGTAAGAGCCGGGTAATCGAAAATACAACAGGCAACAATAACATCTCACGTAGTTCAGCAATGAGGTTCACCACCCATTCTGAATATAGTGCCATTTTAGGTGAGACGAGACTGGTGTGTGGGTATACACATATATATTGTGCTCCATTTTATAAGGCAATGCACACCCGCACACCTTTCGCTGGTTACCCCACATTGTAGGATATGCCGTGATGGTATGAATGAATGAATGAATGGATATAATTATCGTATGGAGTTCTATGACATCTAAAGATATTATAGAAGTCCATATAATAATTATATCCATGATATGGGTAATCACTAGGGTTTGGATTTCGCCGATTGAACCAGACTTGCCCCCCCAGATGTTTTTACTATCCATACTATTTCATAGTGTGGAGAGTAAAAAAATAATTGCGACATTAGCAAAACAAGACTTTAATTTATTTTTCAAGTTTATAGCAATTTATTACAAACAGATTCATTCTTATATCGGTTAGAGTAAGCTTAATTCAATAATATTTAGAATAAAACCCCACGATTCCAGAGAGCGCAGGCACTAAAGGTCACTATAAAAGAATTTGCATAAATTTAAAAAAAAAATGGGATTAAAACAAAAAAGAAAAGACCCATTCTTTCTCGTGGGTTTGAAAAAAGACTTTGGGATTCCATTGAATCCTTTGTAACAACAAAGTAATCTAAATCTTTCTACTGTTTTAAATTTTAACGTGGATACACAAAATGTAAGGAAATATATAACGAATATTATTGTGAAAGTCTTTCTCAATGTAGTTTTTTTTATTGCTGTTTCATTTAAATTTCTCAGAAAAGCACAATCCCTTCATTCAACTTGGTAAAAAAACAAACAATGAATTAGAAGAGACCATCGCAACACAAATAGGGACAATATAACCTGAGTTAAAAGGATATTTTTGGGGAGTTATGTAATGTTACAGATTTAGACGTTATGGATCAATCCAGGGGGACTACTCATGACACGTTCTTCTTCTTCGTCAGCCCTCTTTCGTCCAGTATTGAACATAGGCCTCCCCCTGAGACCTCCACAGCTCCTTATCCTGGGCAGACCGCATCCATCCGCCTCCAGCTACTCTTTTGATAACGTCAGACCACCTGGTTAGAGGCCTTCCAATACTTCTCTTGCACGTTCTAGGTCGCCATTCCAGCACTTTTTTAGTCCGTCTGGAGTCCGTGGTTCGGGCGATAATACGTTCTTAGCTTGCCTTAATCTTAAAAATTTATAAATCAGTACTCGAATATATTCCGTTAATATCAACATTAAGTATGAAATTGTCATTAATTCTTGTATAGATTAATATTAATTTTCAAATAATTTAATCTCAAAGATTGCTAAAGTCTTAAGTTGATTTTAATTATACCGTTACTTCATGAGTAGCCTAACAGGATATCAGACAACATCAGTCTACAATTACAATGGTCGCAATATCTCAAGACAAATATTTATAATGGCCGCAATATCTCAAGACAAATATTGAGAGAAGAAAACTCCATTTGTAGCTGCGCTTGATATTTTGCAATTACTTGATCGATTCTCCTGATATACTCAAAACTGTATCACTCCATGTACCGAATAGACATACCCGCTCACAAAATTTATTCCACATACCAGTATGCCACACTAATTACAGATATTTTTCACCCATGTTTAGAATTCAGCGAGATTATAATACACATTTCAAAAATACAGATATTTTTCATGACACTTTACAACATTACCAAAAACAGATAAAGATGTTCTTAAACTCTAATACATAATCCAACAATCCCCTCCTCATTCACTAAAGATCCCCCCTCCTCATCCTGAAACATACTCGTTTACTGTGTATGTGCATATCTTTGTTTTTTTTATCTATATTTTTATTTTTTTTTCTTTTATCTTGTATTTTCTTATGAATTTTTAAACTGTGTAATCAATAACTGCATAATTTAAATTGAAGAAAGCACTTTGGGC